>JAULKM010053182.1:0-12649 GCA_032355605.1 Rubia tinctorum
AGTAGTTCTTCTTCTAGCAACACTAGTATTCGAAAGTAGTTTTTTATCCAGTGACTTTTTGTACTTATAAACATCTTGATATTATGTAATAGTTGGTCGTTATAATTTTGTTGTATTCAGCGTGAATTTTTTTTTGTTGTATTAAGCGTGCAAAACCTTTTCCGCCACCCCTTGCCAGAGCTCCTGGTTCCGCCACTGCTCTCTCCCGATCAACTTCATCCTCCGATTGATTTCTCCACCGCCCACCATCCATCGCCGCCACACTCCTGCCTCAACTCTCCTTCGGTCTCACTCTCCCTTCCCCACCCAGCGCCAACGACATCCTCCCTTCGTTGGACCATTTCTCTCCCCATTGAAATTAGCATCGGGGTCGCCCTTCTCCCTCCATCGGTAGCGTCGTCCTCCTCTGCCGGTAGGGTTGCCTCCGCTGCAACCGCGAGCTGGGTTTACAAATCGATCTGTATAAATTGTTTTTGGTTTAGATCTATGTTTCTTGTTTAATTAGATCCATGTTTAAAAAAATTGTCCGTTTCTCTTGTTAGATTTGTTTATAAAATAAGATTATCTTTTTGTCAGGCCGGGTACATTTTCTTCCTTCCAAAAACCTAGCCCTTTTTCGGAGACCCCAGAAAAAAGTACCAAATTAGGAACCTTAAATAAAATAACCTTTAATAGGAACATAAGTTGTTTGCCTTTAAAAATATATTCAAAAATGAAACTATTTTATCCAGAATTTCTCGAAGCTGTATAAGTTAGAATTCAGTTAAATATCATAGATGTCCATACTGATCATTGTTCAAGTTCAATATTAGAGAATTTCCCAAATTTCGGTTGTTCTTGTCCTCTGTTTTTTCAGAGTCCTAATGGAAAACAAAGTTTAATATAGTTTAGCATAGCATTTTCTAAATGGTCCAGCATTCAACTAATATTGACACATTTATCAGTCAACTTTCTCAAACCACATTTGATTATAAATTTCATGACAAATTTTTGTACGAGACCGTCTCATGGTGAGACGGGGGTTAAAATAGGAAATTTAACATATTAAATAGAGGTGGTGGGTACTCTTTATAATTATATAATTTATAAGGGTTCTTTTTGCGAATATGTAGTTTTAATAGGCTGATAGGAAAATTAGGTTCCCTATTATATGGATACGATTCCCTTTTCCCAATTCACCCGTCTAGCGAGAGAGGAGAAGAATAATTGGCGCCATCGTTGTCACCGTCATCCGTGCCAACCGTCGCCACGTTGTCACCTTTGCCACTACCAAATGTTGTTGCTCTTCCGGTTCACGCAGTTAGAGATTAGGTTATCAAGAAAATCCTAAAAATTGCATCATTCTTATCGAACGTGTCCGCTTGCAAATAGGTATTCGCATTTGTCTCTCTTTGATTGATTAAATCAATTATGCATCTAATTGAGTTAATTTTTTGTGCGAACGGTTGGTGAATTTAGGGTATATGTCTAATTGTAATTATTGTGATGCATTGATACTAATTTCTTGTGTATATACACAAGTTTATCAGACTTCAAGAGATTTGAAACTGCTCAGGTCATTCTACCTTTTCTCAACAATGTACCTTACGCTAGATTTTGATTTGATGTTTCAATCTTTTGTGGATGCTATGTGTTATTATTATTAAATGATGGTACATATGCAGTTAAAACAAATTTATGTTCTAAGGATTCACGTTGATATTTGGTGATTTCTATATATGTTGTTATAAGTGTTAGATCGAATTTGTGAAGTTTTAATTGTTTGACACGATGATTATCGTTTATGAATTCAGGTTAGACAGTTTAGTCATTTCATGCTTTTTTACCACTTTCAAAAGAGCTCATTGATTCTTAGATTTTTTAAGGTTTCATACTAATAGAATAATAGATGAATTAGAATCATGTTAAGAAGGAACACTCTTTCTGATTAGGTTTTGTATGTATCTTTTTTCATGTCTGATTCTATCTCGTATACTCTTTGTACTAACTATATATATATGAATACACACAACCACAATTATTTGTAGGTTTTACATTCTATCATGGTATCATTCCGGTCTCTCTAAATATTCTCTGGTTTTTACCAAAACGTTTCCTATTTTTTCTCTCCATTCTTTCTGATTGTCGGGCGTCTCCACCCGCCTCCAACCTCCGATCTCCGCTGTCGCAAACCCTACCCGTTGGAATTGGCTGATCGGAATTTTTACGCCTGTCGCACGCGCTGCCAGGCTTCAACTCGCTGGATCCCACACGCCGATGTCGTGTCCCTCACGCGCCTCCGCCTATGATCCCGTTTCGTACCTACTGCTCCGTCCCTGCACAAAAGTTAAATCATTCATCCACTGTCATTCATAAGCTCGATGTGTGTTTGGTGCAATTTGATTTTTCTATTGTGCTTGCATCTATTCCTGATCACGACAATTACGCTTACTTTATTGATCAACTGCATCACCATCAAGCTTGATAGTTCCAACTACTCTCACTGGCGAACTCAGGTTACGTCTATTTTATGGACTGTCAAATTAATTGGCTATGTTGATGGTTTGATTAAGTGTCCTGCTGCACCTACGAGCTTGTCCTCAAAGGAGTCCGATGACAAGGCTCCTGAAGATGTCTATGCTCGTGAGGCTTGGATTAAGACAGATCAGCTAGTTCAAGTCGCTCTTTTTTTCATCCCTAACTCTTTCTCAATGTCGGTAATTGACGGTATGACCATTGCTGCTCAGGTATAATATGCTTTATTCACTAAATATCAGAATAATTCTCGTGCTCGTCGCCTTTATCTCTGTGATATTTTATATAGATTTTGTCAATCAGTCTGTTTCGGAATATAATGCTCATTTTAAAGATATTCTTGATGAATTGCGTGTTCTTGGTCATCCTATTAATGATGAAGATATTGCTGTTGTGTTTTATCGTGGCTTGAATGATAAACTTTCCAAGTTTTCTTCTGCTCAAATGGTGAAAGATCTTTTACCTCCTTTGTACACCATTGTGGCTGCTGCTAAGGCATTAGAATTTTTACTCAAAGCTCGCTTGTCTATCCCTGAACCGGCACCCTCTGCGTTTACTGCTTCTTAACAGGAATTCAGACACGTTAACCGCTGCAGAGGAGGCCACAGTTTTGGACAAGGGAAAATGGCCGAAGCCGCGGTTGTGGGCGTAGCGGTGGCTGCAACCCATCTCCGGCTGGCGGTGGCATCTTTTCTTAGGGCGGGCGGCCCACATACGTCTTCCAGTGGTTCCAACGCCCCGGTCATCTTGCTGAATTTTGCTATAAGTTGTCCCATGTTGCTCACGATGATGTTGCAAGCTCTGCAGACACAGCTCAGCCACACTATCAACAATTGAATGCCACTCATAACGGTAATCATCATGTTTATTTTGGCAATGGTTATTATTTGAATATTTCCCATGTTGGCAATTCCTGGATTTCCAATTCCCTCACTTTATCTGATGTCTTGGTTGTTTCAAATATCACCAAGAATTTACTGTCTATTTCCAAGTTAACAAGGGATCTAAATGCTGTTGTTTATTTTGATGACATTTCTTTCACTATCCAGAACAAGGTTACCAAGGAGTTCGTAGGCCAAGGACACAGTGAGGGAGGTCTCTACGTTTTAGATTATGGTGGTGCTGCTTTAGTTTCTTTTGTTAATTCAAATAAAGCCAAGACTTCATTTGAGCTATGACATAGTTGGTTAGGACATGTTGCTTTTTCTATAATTTCATCTTTAAATTAAACGGGTAGTTTTCCAATTACTTGTTTGTTGCCTAAGCCTCATTTATGTACTTCTTGTGAAATGGCTAAAGGAAATCGTCTCTCTTTTAATGATAATTTAAAACGCGCACCATGCATACTTGATTTAGTTTATTGTGAACTATGGGGACCCTCACCTGTTGTCTCTCGTGTTGGGTACCTTTATTATGTCATTTTTATTGATGATCACTCTTGGTTTAATTGGTTATATGCTCTGCGACGTAAGTCTGATTTTATGGAGGCCTATATGCAATTTGAATCTTTTGTCAAGAATCAGTTTTCTACCACCATTAAAGTTTTTCAGAGTGATGGTGGAACTGAGTTTGTGAATCAATGCATGCGAACTCATTTTCCATCCAAGATCATTCATCGTCAACTTTCATACCCTCATACTCCAAAGCAAAGTGGTCATGCAGAGAGGAAACATCATCATATTACTGAGTTTGGTTTGTCGATGCTATATCATTTGATTCTTCATCATGCATTTTGGTATAATGTCTTTTCTATAGCTTTCTATATCATTAATAGACTGCCCACTCCGGTTCTATCTGGCCAGTCTCCTTACTTTATTATTTTTGGCACTCTGCCTGACTACTCCAATTTTCATGTTTTTGGTTGCTGTGTTTTCCCCAACTTGAGGCCTTATTCTGCACACAAGTTGGTCCCTCAGAGTATGTCGTGCATATTTTTGGGATACAATACATAGTTCAAGGGTTATCGATGTATTGATTGTCTCACTAAGAGAGAATACATCACTCGTCATGCTCGGTTTGATGAGTAATTTTTTCTGAGTTCTCGTACAGATAGCGTAATAGATTTTTCATCATTTTATATTTCAGCTTTTTTAGAGCCATCATCAGTTCCATCAGAGGTGTTTGAGCCATCTTCCTCTTCGGAATCACCCATTATTTTGGAGAATTTAAAATTTTGGATTTCACCAGAAGCTCTGGATTCTTCAGAAAATTATGTTCGTCTGCAACACGGTGACCAGCTTCAGGTTTGACAGCAATCAGCCTCTCTAACAGCCTTGCCAAAACCACCGACCACTGTTTCAGCCACCCTGGTCGCGCGTGAGCCTCACGCGCCGTCGTTACCGCCAGCACATCGCCCACACGTGCTGACAACCGCTTCTTCGTCGCTCCAAGGCGCCCCATGTTCTATCACCATCTTTGCCAACCTCCGGTTCCAAGTCCATCTCGGATCTCGTGCCGCTGACCTCGGGTTTCGTGCCTTCTCCCGTTTCAGTTCCCTCTTCCTGGCATCTGATGGCCACTCGTTCTCGCATTGGTTCTTTAAGGTACAATAATTTTTATGATTATGATATTTCTAGTTTACTGAGTGCTTTTATTGTAAAGACCGATCCTCGCAGTCATCGTTCTGCTATCAAGGATCTGGAATGGGTTACTGCTATGGATTCTGAAATGGCTGCTCTTCGCACTCAACAGACATGGGAGTTAGTTCCACGTCCTCCCGATGTTATTTTTGTTGGCTTTAAATGGGTATATCATTTGCAGTATGAATCTGATGGATCATTTGATTGGCATAAAGTTATGTTAGTTGCTTAAGATTTTTCACAATTACCTGGTTTCGACTATGATCATACTTTTAGTCCGGTGGTGAAGGCATCCACTGTTCGTACTGTTTTATCCATAGATGTCACCAAAATTTGGCTCCTGAGAAAGCTTGATGTTAAAAATGTTTTTAAATGGTGTTCTCGATTCCTCAGTTTACATGGAGCAGCCTGCTGGTTACAAAGATCTCATGCTCCTGATCATGTTCGTTTTCTACGCAAGGCCATTTATGGATTGAAACAAGCACCTCGCACTTGGTTTCAACGTTTTAGTACTTTTTAAGTTGGCCTCAGTTTCGTGTGCAGTTTTGCAGATAACTCCTTATATGTATTCTCATAGGGTGCCTCTTTACTCTATTTGATAGTTTATGTTGATGACATTATTATCACCGGAAATAATGGTCATCAAATTAGGAAGTTTATTGATCGGGTTAATCAAGAGTTTAAGATTACCGATCTTGGCACTTTACAGTATTTCCTGGGATTGGAGGTTGTTCGTAATTCTGGTGGCTTATTCCTTGGACAAGCACGGTATGCCAAGGACTTTTTATTGTGTACCGGCATGAAAAATTCCGCACCGGTTGCTATTCCATTTCTTGTTTTTTCTCAGCTTTCATGTTCTGCTGGCAAGCCATTTGGAAATCCCACACTTTATCGTTCTTAGGTTGGTGCACTACAATATTTGTAAATTACGCATCCCGATATTTCTTATGTTGTGAACACGATCAGTCAGTATATTTAGGCACCTACTGATGACAATTACCAAGCTGTTACTCGAATTCTGCGTTATGTTTGTGGCAGTATGCACTATGGTCTTCAGTTTCGCAAGAATTCTCCGTTTTTCTAGTCTTGGGTTATTCTGATGCTGATTGGGCTCGTTGCATTGAGAATCATAGGTCTACTTAAAATTATGCCATTTTTCTTGGTGGTAATCTGGTTCCATGGACTGCGAAGAAACAACCTACGGTCTCTCGTTCCAATTCAGAATCAGAATTTCAGGCTATGGCCAATACTGTTGCGAAACTAACTTGGTTGATGAATTTACTTCGGGATTTGTGCCTTTCTTCTAGTTCGCCACCTATTTTTCTATTTGATAATAATAGTGCTCTCCTTCTTGCTCAGAATTCAGTTTCGCATAAGAGAGCCAAACACATTGATATTGACTATCATTTTGTGTGTGAGATGGTGTCTTCTAGCAAGTTCAAGGTTGCTCATATTCCTTCGGATCAACAGCTTGCTGACATCTTTACAAAGGTTTTAATTCATCCTCAGTTTGAGTTCTTCTGGTCCAAGCTTTGCTTTGCGACAAGTCCCACGTTTCCCTTGAGGGGGGCAATAGAATAATAGATGAATTAGAATCAGGTTAAAAAGGAAAACTCTTTCTGATTAGGGTTTGTATATATCATTTTCCAAGTCTGATTCTATCTTGTATACCCTTTGTACTCACTCTATATGAATACACACAGTTACAATTATTTGTTGGTTTTACATTCTATCACATATAATATTTTACCACCTTTTCAAATGTTGTATGTTTTATTGTTCTCATTTGATGTCTTATAATTTAATTAATATATTTTACTACTATATTTATTTGATGTTGAGAGAGGTCTAATGTTGTATTGTGGTTCATATTTGATATTAAAATAATAAAATCTACTATGTAGTTCATATTTGATATTAAAATAATAAATTCTACTATGTAGTTCGTATTTGATATTAAAATAATAAAATCTACTATGTAGTTCATATTTGATATGAAAATTTGGTGAATTTTTTACATTTATGTTTCATAGTAACTTTGGCTTAAACGAAGTTTCGTTGATGTTTGAAGGTTTCTTTGTTGATGTTTTATGATTTATAGATGACATTATATAAATTTTGTGTTGATTTTGAAGGGTTCTTGTTGAAGTTTTATGATTTATAGATGATATTGTATAATTTGAATTGGTTTAACATGGCGTCGATTATTTTTATGTTAGTGGATGTTTGAAGGTTTGATGCTGATGTTTCACGATTTACATGTGATGTTATATGATTCGAGTTGGTTTAACATGAACTAAGTTTCATTTGCATTTTTTACATGTTTTATGATTTATAGCTAAATATTATATGATACTAGTTGGTTTAACATAATGTTGGATTAAAATAAGTTTCCTTTTTTTTTATTTTTGTTTGGATATTTAAAATTTTCATGTTGTTTTATGATTTATAGATTATTTTATATTTTTTGAGTTGGTTTCATTGGTTTTTTTATTGTTCTTATGTTGATGTTCTAGATGATGTTCTAGATGGTTTCATTTGTTTTTTTAATGTTCTTATGTTAATGTCTTTCCACACAATAGATCGGGATGAAACTACATGATGTTACAAGTTTAGGATATTTATGATGTTTCAAGTTTAGATAGCAATAAAGATACAAATACATATATGTGATTTGTAATATTACAAGTTTCTATTGCCACTCGACTAGTTCTCTGAATAAATGGTATGAAGTTTACTTATTAATTAATCATTCATTTATATTTGTTCGGAACCAATTGATATTCTTCTTGTGCGTATTGTTCTGTTGATGATTTGTTGGTCTTGTGCCTGTTGTTTGAAGTCCTGTTGATCTGTGCGTATTGTGTTTTTAGAAGTTCTTATATTGATGTTTGGTTGTTATTGTGCCTATTGTTAGAAATCATGTTGATATGTTGTTGGAATTTTTGTAGAGTATTTTGATTGATTTGGTTTGTTGTTGGAAATTCTGTATAGTATTTTGAATTGGTGGCTATGTTCTTGTTGGAAGTTCTTTTTATGCAGATTTGTTGGAAGTTTGGTAGAGTATTTTGAACACAATTTCATGGTAATGGTTTGATCTTTTAACTATTTTAGTTTGATATATTATCATTTACACGTGAAGTTTTTTTTTTAAAAAAAGAAGTTAACTCATAAGAAGTACAGAACCAATAACTCCTTAACAATTTGATACTAAGCCATAAGAAGTATAGAACCAATTACTCCTTGATCAATTTGGTACAAAGCAGAGCATGAACATTCATTCCCATCTTCAAAATTGTGCCCATGATGGGTGAAGGTTGAGCATCAAACCTTTGTAAAATAGTCGTAAATGCTGGAATTTACCTTATTTACTTGAATCGGAATAACTTTACAGTTCAACCATCAAAATCACTAATACCACATATGTATAACCACAAGTTGGACTCCAACATCACAATTGATACTAAATCTGGTGAGGATGAAAAGGGCGTATAACATCAGTGCCTGCAAAGAATGTGAAAGATAAATCTGAAAAATCTTGCAATGATTTCGACTACTCTCCATCCAGCATTTTCACCTCCAACACATCCAATCTTGGGCTGAATCTAGTGAGGTTGAAAAAGGCGTAGGACATCAGTGCCAATGTGCAAAGAATGTGAAGGATAAATCTAAAAGATCTTGCAATGATTCCGGCGACTCTTCGTTGAGCATTTTCACCTCCGACCCATCCAATCTCGGGTTGAAGCTCTACATCACATCGCCACCACTATTGTCATTCAAATCTCAAAAAATGGACGAAAATCTCTAAATTCGTTCTTATCTCTTCGGCGGAATTCCGAAGTGGAACTATTAGAAGGAATGAGCACCGTCGAATCATGCTGCCACCGCCGAATCCTCTAGAAATACCATTGAAGAACCAGAAGGACGAGTAGGGTTATCCCGGAAAGGAAGGAGGGAGTATTCGACGACAATTCTCGTCCTTATATTTCTTCTATTTTCACTTTAGCCCTCAATGTCTAGCGCATATTTTAAATTTGACGCCGGACCTAAAATAATGTTTTTTAACCTCCAAATTTATGAACTCCTTATCTTATATTTTCATTATCCACATTAGCCCTCAAGTCTTACCAAAAGACGGTTTCGCAAAAGATGTACTCAAATTTAATATAATAGTATATAAGTGGTAATGTTATCATTCGAGTTATTGTTAGATTATGCGTAATATATACCTTTTAAATATCAAAATTTTACATATCACCGGAATATGTATAAAAATTTGTTTGTGGTCAAACATGTCACGAGAAAATTGATTAAAATTGTGTGATAATTAATTGAAGGGAAAAGTGCAAAAATAACCCTATTAAATTGTGAAAGTGCAGAAATAGCCCTGTAAAATTTGAAAGTGCAAAGCTAACCCTATGTTTTGAAGAAATGTGCAGATTTACCCAAATTTCACTATTCTGACGTTGACTAAAGGAATTCAGGCGTTGACCTAGTATAAAAAGACAAAAATATCCCTAGGTTTAAAACAAAAAAATTAACGACCATTATACCCTAGGCTTTGCCATCGGTCAACGCCAAACCGTCACCAGTCAACGCCGGTCAAGGGCAATCAACTTTGGTTAACGGTGGTCAACGTTGTCAATGGTGGTCAACGCTGGATAGCCGCTGGTTGCCGTCGCCAGCTAATAGTGGTCGGGTTAGATCAGTACTTTTACTAATTAGACAGGGTTAGATCAACACTTTAGTAACAAATACAGGGTTAAATTTGTACTTCTCTAAAAAAAATAGGGTCATATTAGCACTATTATAAAAAAAATCATTTTGAGGAGAGTCAACTCCTTCTAAATATGTTTTCATTACAACTTCAAAATTAATTTATTTATTGAAAAAGGTTTATTTCATTAATCATTGGTAAAGTAAATTTCATAATCTAATGTATGATAAATATATTTATTATTTATATGTAAAATTCTAATTAAATTTTAAGACTCCTCTCATCCCAGATAAATTAGCACATTTTGACTTTTGCAAGTCAAACTAATCAATTTTCAACTACTTTAATTTCTTTATTCATGTGTGTAAAAAAATCTAAAAAATAATAATATTAAAATATATGTGATGATGAATCCAACAACATTTGACATAATAATAGTCTTGCATATATAATAACAGAATGTAATGATCGAATTTGACTTAGTTTTACTTCCAAGGTCAAAATATGCCAATTTATCTTGCACGGAGGGAGTATAAAATTTTGGTCTCCATAATGAAAGGTTGACTCTATCTGTAGCAGTATTCGAGTAGCAATATGTGTCGATTTCTAATTACAAAGTTATCGCATTTTGTAAGCAAATTATTTACCAAAATTTATGAATTTCTTTCGGAACGTATTTACCAAAGTTTCTTACTTCCTATAAAAAGTATAAGTTTATTTATGATACATTAAATTATGAAGTTGTAATGAAGACATATTTATAAGAAGTGTGCTTTCCTTAAAAAATTATGATAGTGTTGATTTAACTTTATCATTTCTACATAAGTGCAAATTTAACCCTGAATTTTTTTACTAAAGTACTAATCTAACTCTATCTCATTAATAAAAGTATTGATTAACCCGGTCACCATCAACCAGTGGCGGTCCGACGGCGGCGACCGACGGCGACCACTGTTGACCGTCATTGACTGGCGTTGACCACTGTTGACCGACAATGACCGGAGATGACCACAGTTGACCGGCTGCGTTGATGGACGTAGGAGTTTGAGCACTTTTTTAGGAAGGGTAATGTCATATTTTCATATGTTTCTGAAATTTTCTTTTTTCAAAAGTGGTATAATAGTCATTTTAAAGATTTCCGGCCAGAATTTGGTTTCCAGGGTTAAATTGAAACTTTTATCCAAAATATAGTGTTGATTTTGCACTTTCAAATTTTACAAGTTCATTTCTACACTTTCAACCAAAATATAGGATTAAAAACGTATTTTTTCTCTTAATTGAATGAGGGAGTACAAGATCCCTTGAACCTATTCAGTGTACTATTTATCTATATAATATTGAATAAATCATAACCACCGATGTGTAGGCATTACCTCAATATTCGATTGTGAATGATTACCTCAAAAAATACTTGAAACATTTGTCTATAAAATTATGTATATTCCCTTAAGTCGAACATGCAGGTTATACGGTGTACTACACCCTTCACCGACGAAATAAATTATCTGAAAACAAAATTTCAACCATCGACACATACAGGGGCGGAGCCAGGGGGAGCGAGGGGGTGCTGGCGCCTCCCCTACGATCCAGTGGCCCGGAATTTAGGTCGGGGAACCACCGAAATCCATGGATTCCCTCCCCCCTGTAAAAGTTGCAAACACCGGTGGTGTCTCGTCGAACAAGACGAAGGTCTGAATTTTTTGTTTTAATTTTTTTTGCCTAACTAACCCAAAATGACGTCATTTTGCACTTAGTGGAACGACTTCGTTTTGATAGTCTGATGGCCAAAAAATAATGTTTTGATTTGGGCTGAAACCAAATCGGCCCAACCCAAATCAAAACCCTAAATTCATAAGACAGAACTCGGCCCCTCGCATTAAGCTAACCAAACTCAGCCTCTCGCATTTGTTCTCGGTTTCCGTCAACCGTCTCCAGTTCCGCTGCGCCGCCGCTGCAGTTTGTCGTGCCGCCGCCGTCGTCATCTCCGCCGCCCTCAGCGCAGCGGCTCAGCGACAGCCACCGACCATCGTGAGTGCGTGAATCAAATTTGTATGGCCTTTGTATACTCTGAGTAAATGAAGATTACATTCTGATACTTCTTTTCATAATTTATTTTTTTTGCTGAGAATTCTGTGTTCGCACTCCGCAGTGTCTGGAAATGCAAAATTTATCACTAACTTGAAATACTTGATGTTCATTGAGAACTCGGCTGGTTAGTAATGCAATTATATGTGCTTGTTCTTCGATTATCCGGAGTATGCTTCGTTATTCATATTTTGAATTATGTTTGTATGAAGATTTTAGAAACTGTAAATTTCTCCCGTACACTCTGTGAAATTGTTTATTTCAGTAAAACATTAGGATTAATAAGTACAAAAGATATTTTTAGCTCATAAAATAGTGTGAAGGATATATATGCAGTTGCAGGCTAGCAGCGGTATTAAATTTTGTTGGAACACTAGCAACGTTAGAATTAGAAAGTAGTTTCTTATCCAGTGATTTGTCGTACTTGTAAAAATATTAATATTATGTATTCATATTATTATGTAATAATTGTTCGTTATAATTTTGTTGTATTAAGCGTGCAAAAATTTTACTCTCCTTTTCAGCCCCTTGTCTGAGCTCCTGGTTCCGCCATTGGACACAGACACACCAATATAATCAGCATAACATAAACACACACTGAATAACACGCACAACAGAAGGTCTGAAAGAAAAAAAATGAAACAACCTCTGGATTTCAAGCATTTCGCACAATAAGATTTTCTGCAAGGCCTGCGACCAAATCATAACCCCATTGCAGCCCTTCCACGGCTGCCTTTCCTGCAACTTCTACCTC
>JAULKM010053193.1:0-28728 GCA_032355605.1 Rubia tinctorum
TTGACTTCGGTCGTGTTGGGTGCGGGTTCGGGTCGATATTTCTCGTGTAAGATTCGGGTTTCGGGTTGACTTCGGTCGTGTCGGCTACGGGTTCGGGTCTATATTTCTCGGGTCAGATTCGGGTTTCGGGTTGAATTCGGTCGTGTCGGGTGCGGGTTCGGGTCGATATTTCTCGGGTCAGATTCGGGTTTCGGGTTGAATTCGGTCGTGTCGGGTGCGGGTTCGGGTCAATATTTCTCGGGTCAGATTCGGATTTCGGGTTGAGTTCGGTCGTGTCGGTCCGTGTCGGGTTCTCGGTTCGTGTCTGAGATTGACAGCACTAGTAATCGCGCAAATATGGATAGAATGAGATTAGATATTCGGAGGTTCTGATATCGCATTAAAATTATGATTTCTTTTCATAAAATTAATTAGTGTTATGTAATGAAGATCCATGATTTTATATACTCTCTCCGTCCCATGTTAAACTGTACACTTATAATTTGACACTATTTTCTATCAAACTTTGACCGCATATTTGAGTAGATGTAAAAGCAATAATATTATCGTATGTAATATTGTGGGATTCGCCATATATTAAGAAATAACAATATTACGTGAATATTATTTGTAATTATAATTATATTAGATTCTTTTTCCTTTGATGTTTAGGTCTTTGTATCTATATATAATGTACCCCAGAGCATGAATACAGTCACATAATTATTACCAGTAAATTTTTTATAGTATCAGAGCCTAAAATTCTGAAACCCTAAGAAAATTTCAGCTGTCGTTCTTGAGTCGCTGTCGTCTCCAGCCGCCCGTTTGTCACATGGGCCACCGATTTTCGCCACCGTTGATCGCCGATCTCAATTAGCCGATCGCCGCAACGCTACTCCAGGTTGTCGCGATCGTCCAACCATCAGCTTCCATCTTATTCGTCTGTGCGTTGCTCTCAACGTGCCAACATCGTTCCACGAGCTAACGCTGATCTTCCACGCGCCGCCGCGTTAAACTGCTCGCACCACCGACAGCTTCCACCGCTGATCCGCAAAAATGTCTGCACCTGGTTCCGGTTTCGATGCTACTGAGAAAGTCTGCTGAAGCTGAGGCTAGCAAGCTACATCATCTCAATGTCGCCGACGAGATTGTAGTTTTACTTAAACAGTTGCAATTACAATCTGGCTCTGGGGGATCTGTCCTTGTTGGTCGATGTCTGAACGATCCTTCCTTAGTACTTCTGACGGCCCCGGTTTGTCAATCCGTCATGTCATACTAAAAGGTGAAGAGAACTACCTTGAATGGTCTGCTGCAATTTGTGACACTATGTTTGCCAAGAAGAAGATTGATTTCATTGATGGAACCATTACCAAACCCCAGATAATCATCCTGATGCAGTTGATTAGCCTGGAGTTAATGCTACCCTTGTATGTTAGATCTTACAGACTATAGATCCACGATTGCGTTCTTCTACTAGCTACTATGCCACAGTTAAGGAATTATAGGATGATCTTAATGCGCGATTTACTCTTGGGAATGGTCCAAAAATTCTGCAGATGCGTGAAGATATACAGAACTGTTTGCAGAATGGTCAGGTTGTTGCCATCTATTTTGGCAAAATGAAAAGGTTGTTTGGTGATTACAGCTCCCTTCGTCCTCCTTTAGTTTGTGCATGTGACGCTTGTAAACCACTTTGCACTTGAAACCATGCTTCGAATGCCTTCTAAGAATGTGAGACGGATATGATCTATCAATTTATCCTCAGTCTTGATGAAGGCTATGAAGGCTATCACACCTTGAGATCCAACATCATGACCACTAATCCTTTGCCACTTGTCATGCGCGTATACGCTCGTATTGCTCAGGAGGAGAATCACAAAGCCGTTGTTCGATATCGCGAGCTTTCGACTGACTCTATGGAATATGTTGCACGACGCCCACCACCTTCAGGTTCTTCGACAGTTGCTCTCACTTCAGCTGATCGCAAGAATCTCACTTGTACGCGTTGTCATCGCAATGGCCATGATAAAGATACATGTTTCAAGCTCACAGGCGTACCCGACTGGTTCAAGGAGTTGAACTAGAAATCCAATAAGACGGGGCCGACTCCACTGATCGCCGTCGGTGCCCGCCTGACTCTGCCACCTTTTGTCAGTGCTGCCATGTCACCACCTGGCTCTGCCACCTTTTGTCAGTGTTGTCGTGTCACCCCTGCTTGCTCTAACTTATAAAAAATTATCTTCTAGTGGTGCATTTTATTTTTTTGACTAGAGTTGATGATTATTTCTGATCTTTTTGGGTTTATTTATTAGTTGCTAAGTCATGTGTTGCCTCTAGATTTATTGAATTTTGTTCCCTAATCAAGAATCAGTTTGGCTACGTGGTTAGGCTTGTCCGAGCTGATAATGGTACAAAATTCCTACCTTTGAGATCATACTTTGTTGAATCTGAGATTATTTTTAGACATCAGAATGGTTGATACGCCACATCAGAATGGTTGTGTTGAGCTCAAGCATCGTCATTTGTTGAATGTGGTTCATACTTTATGCTTTCAAGCTAATCTGCCAACTGAGTTCTGCGGAGAATGTGTTCTTGCAGCTGCGTATTTAATCAACCAGACACCGATGAAGCAACTCGATGGTCGCACACCATTTGATTTGCTCTATGGACGTCTCTCAAATTACAATCTTTTGCGTTTATTTGGATTTTTGTGTTTTTATTCCTACATTCCCAAATTCCGTGACAATTTTGTTCCAAGAACTCGCCGATGTCTGTTTCTTGGGTATCCTTCCAGAAATAAAGGTTATCTCCTTTATGACATAGAATCCCGTAGTTTTTTTAAAAGCCGGGATGCTAATTTTTATGAAGACCAGTTTCCATATGATGTACCCCCGGAAGTCTAACCGACGCCGCCCACCTCACCGACGACAGCCACCATGACACTGTCGTCCATCTTATAGCCATCGGTTACCTTGCCACCGGCTGAATCCATATGCCATGCGTTACCCGTCGTTGAGCCTCATGCGCTCCACGCACCGCCGGCCGCCGTTGACCACGCGCCTCACGCACCGTCTGCCACTGCTATGATAAGTTCATCGCTTACCAGCACTCTGGTGCCTCATTCGCCTAACTCGTCTCTGCCGCCTGCATCGCCAGTTATATCCCTAGCGCCGCTACCTGCGGTGGAGCTGCCTGCTATACGACAAAGTAGTCGCGATCGTCGACCTCCTACTTATTTGGAAGATTATGTCTACTCTATTGTTGATATTAATAACCCCCCCACTTCAACTAAGGCTTTGAAGTATGCTCATTTACGTGATGTAATGGCTGATGAGATTAATGCGCTTGGGCGTAATAAGACATGGACTTTGTCTTCATTACCTCTAAATAATACTAATATTCAATGCAAATGGGTGTATCGTACCAAGTTCAAGTATGATGGTATCATTGAGCATCACAAAGCTCGGCTGGTGGTCCTTAGAAATTGCCAGAAAAAAGGTATTGACTATATTAAGACATTTGACCCTATTGCGAAGATGAGTTCGGTTTGTCTGTTTTTATCAGTTGCAATCATTTGTGGTTGGGAACTTCACTGGATGGATATGCATAATGCTTTTATACATGGTGGTTTGCATGAAGAGGTATTTATGCGACTTCCACCAGGTTACCCTGCTCATCCTGGCCAAGTTTGTCGCCTTCAGAAATCTCTTTATGGTTTTTGGCAAGGTCCTCGCAACTGGTTTGCGAAATTTTCTTAGGCTTTACGTGCATTTGGTTTTGTTCAGTGTAAGGTGAATTACTCTCTATTTGCTTTTAATTATGACTCAGTTTCTTTCCATGTACTTGTCTATATGGATGATTTGGTCATTGCTGGTAGTTCTTCATCGTTCATATCTGAATTCAGGAAATACTTGAGCTCTTGTTTTCATATGAATGATCTTGTTACCCTTAAGTATTTCTTGGGTATAAATATTGCTAGAAGACCGGATGGAATGCTTTTTTCACAAAGGAAATGTGCCCTGGATATCTTATTTGGCATGGGTTTGTCGGCTTCTAAACCGACTGACTTCCCTACGGAGCAACAACATGGTCTTGCGAAAGTTGAAGGCCCCCTTTATGATGATCCTGAGCAGTATCGGCGTCTGGTGGGTCACCTCATTTGCCTGACTATTACTCGTCCTAAGCTTAGTTATTTTGTTCATACGCTTGCTCGGTTTCTGAAGTCTCCTTGTGTTCCTCGCTGGCAAGCTGCGGTTTGAGTTCTTCACTACTTGAAAAGTCATCCTGGTCAAGGTTTATTTATCACTTCACGTAGTTCATTGCATATGACTTCTTATTGTGATTCTGATTGGGCCGCTTGCCCCATTATGCTACGCTCTATGTCTGGGTACTTTGTGACGATTGGTGATTCCTCGGTTTCATGGAAAACCAAGAAGCAACCTAGAGTTTTTCGTTCTTTAGCTAAAGCTGGGTATCGTGCTATGGTTGTTGCCTGTTGTGAGTTGTTGTGGCTTAAGTCTTTGCTTCGTGACTTGGGTGTTGTGCATTCTGCTCCTATGCAACTGTTTTGTGACAGTCAATCTGCTCTCCACATTGCGGCCAATCCGGTGTTCCATGAACGTACGAAGCATATAGAGGTTGATTGTCATTTCATATGTGATCTTGTACAGTCTGGTACTCTTGTTACTCATTATATTCGCATGAATGATCAACCTGCGGATTTTTTTACCAAAGCTCTCAGACGGAATCAGTTTCACTCATTGCTTGGAAAGTTGGGCATTTCTGATCCCCATCATACAACTTGAGAATGAGTATTAAGGAATAGCAGTAATATGTGAATATTACTTGTAATTGTAATTAAATTAGATTATTTTTCCTTTTTTGTTTAGGTCTTTGTACCTCTATATAATGTACCCCAGAGCATGAATACAATCACACAATTATTACCCGTAAATTCTTCGTCGTAACAAGTAGTTTCTCAAAAGTAAATTTTTGTTTGTCATTATTATACGTAATTACACATATTAATAGTTAGACAAGTTTTTTTATGAGCGTGAAAAATTCTGTACAATTTGAATTGGGACGGGGGGAGTATTGAGTCATAAATCTGTCAATCATTATCAATGTAGGGTACTTGCCGATATTATTATATATGTGGAGACTGGAGTGTATATATCCTAAAATATCAATAATTTCAATTGAAAAGCCACATTTCATGAATTTATAACTTTTCTATATATACATGGATCAGAAAATATACTTTCTTTGTCCCTGCATATTTTGAGACATGAATGGAGAAATAGATTCGTAGACTGTGGGTCAAGCAAGTTATTTATTTTTAAATCCGATCTGATATGGATAATATCTATAATGAGTTAAATGGGTAACAGGTCAAATGGATAATTGAAAAATATGGATCGGACGGATTAGGTGTGTGGGTTGTCCGCGAGTTTCTATATGGGTTAATATATGGGTTGAAACCCGTGAATTTACCCATGTGGGTTGGTGTAAACTCATATGAGTCAATATATGAATTGAAACCGTGGATTTACCCATTCTCTCCGCCTACGCCGCCTCCATTTTGTCTCCATCCACCCAGATCTATCTTCCCCTTCCATTGCCTCGACTCACTGCCTCCACCTCTCTTCACCCCCACCTCTCACCGCCTTCGCCTCCGACTCATCGCTTCCCTCCGCCCCCGCCTCTCTCTGCCTTGCATCTGTCTTCCGAAATTAATTGTGGTTCCACTGAGGGGAGTTAAGGTTTCGGTGGGTGACTGTCGGCATCACAGATAGGGTGAGATGGGTTCAAAATTTTAGAGTAAATATGGGGACGAGAATTTTTAGGGGTGGGTGGGGTGACGGTGAATATTTGGGGGATATGAGTTTTAGGATTGAAGAATGTTTGTGGAAATTGTGTAAAAAAATTATTTTATTAGGGTGTCTTATTGTATGGGGAAAATTTCCTCAAAAGGAAAGTGTGCAGATTTGTCTGGGACATACAAAAAGGAAAAATGTGCAGATTCGGGAGTGATGGAAAAATTCTCTATTCAATATGAGTACTTAACGATATCTGAGTTGTGGAACTTCAATACTTATATATTTCGAATAAACTGCACAATTACTTTTGAATAAAGTGCAAAAAATAACTTGACTTCCTTGATAAGTGTCAAAAAATTGAATTTTTTGAAAGTGCTAAAACATACCCTGAGTTTTTTTAATGTTGGTCTTGGGTCATTTGATTGTAATGATAATATTCGACGAACACCCAGAGGTGTTATAACGTTCGATAAATATTTAGGGTTGTTTTAAAATTTATAGAAGTTGGGATTGTTACGACACTTTCCAAATAATCCGGGTTTTTTTAACCCATTACTTTTTCACAAATTTTAATATAATTTGATTATTAATCTCACTATCTATACTTTGTGTAAAAAATTAATATTGAAAAGTTAAATATTATAAAAAAATATATATATAAAAATCCCACATAGTCCCTGGATTTGCCGCACTTTCCATTTTGAATTGTTTCTATAGATTTGACACACTTTTCTTTTTAGCTAGATTCCTTCCATTTCATCCGTTCATTTTACTTTTTTTTTTCTTTCTAAATTCAATTTCATCCACTCATTTCATCCACCTAAATTCTAATGCCAAATCTAACAAAATGGAGCTAGTAATAATATTATTATCTAGCAATCCCTTGAAATTTACATTAAAACTTGGAACTTGAAAGTGCCAAAAGTGTAAGGATGATTGTAGCTAGTGTTGTCAATCTCTGACACGAATCGAGAACCCGACATGAACCGATACGACCGAACTCAACCCGAAACTCGAATCTGACCCGAGAAATATCGACCTGAACCCACACCCGACACGACTGAATTCAATCCGAAACCCGTATCTGATCTGAGAAATATCGACCCTAACTCGCAACCGACACGACCGAAGTCAACCTGAAACCCAAATCTGACCCGAGATATATCAACCTGAACCCAAATTGAATAATGTGCGATTACGACTTTGCAATTTGGGTATGTATTGGTGAACGGAAGGGTCTCAAAAGTCAACATTGATTACTTGTACACATTTTTGGATAATTACACCGTGGACCAAAATTGTGTTTCCCCAATATCTATTGCTCCAAAATACATGATTTTTCTTATTCTTACCTAAATATAAAAATTTAAAAAAATTGGTGAAGTTTGGGAAAGCGCTAGTAAATGTTCTAGAGTAACTTAGAGCTGATTACATAGAAGTAAGGAAGAGAAATCGGAAAGGATTACAGATGGATATATTCTTGTGCTGATCAATGATAAATATTCCGTTATGGATTTGGAAAATAAAATGGAGGTGTATAGGGAAGCACCACATTCGATCGGATTTCAATTTGGAGTTACGAGTAAAGTTTTTACTTTTTGCACTTAGGTCCCCCAAGAATTTTGGAATTGTCAAATCATGAAATTTGCGACACCAAAATTGAATTGAATAATATAATATTGCGACTTTGTGATTTGGGCATGTATTGGTGAACGAAAGGGCCTAAAAAATCAACATTGATTACTTGTACATATTTTTGGAAAATTACACTGTGGCCCATAATTGTGTTTCCCCATTATCCATTGCTCCAAAATACATGATTTTTGTTATTCTCACCTAAATATAAAAATATTAAATAATATATTTTTTTGGTGAAATGTGGGAAAGCGCTAGTAGATGTTCGAAAGTAACTTAGAGTTGATTACATAGAACTAAGGAAGATAAATCGGAAAGGATTACGGAAATGTTCTTGTTCCCGATCGATGGTAAATAGAGAAGTACCACGTTTGAGTGGATTTTATTTTGGAGTTACGAGTAATTTTTTTACTTTTTGTGCAAAAATATAATTTAGCTTAGAGCGGCTGCGGGCAGCATCGCACATCTCTTGAAATTTTGTGCCAAAATTATGGCGATTTTTTTGAATTTTTTGGCGGGAAGATTGAATTTTAAAAACATAGGCACCGGCTTTTTAACTTGGGCACCGGTTTTTGAAAACCGGTGCTAAATTTTTTGATATTTGGCGGGAAGATTTAATTTTGGAAATATTGGCAGCGGTTTTTTAACACAGGCAACGGTTCTTACAAACCGGTGCTAAGCGAATTTTTTACAATTTTTGGCGGGAATATTGAATTAAAAATTTTAAGCATCGGTTTTTTAACATAAAAAAACGGTGCCAAAAAATTGCACCGATTTTAAAAAAACGGTGCTTATGTGAAAAACTGGTGCTAAATATTTTTTTCCGGCATCGGTTTTTTTAACTCTAGAACCGGTGTTAAAAAACTGGTGCCAAATTTAGCATGATATAATAAAACCGGTGGCCAAAAAAATATTTAGCACCGATTTTTACTTAAGCACTGGTTTTTTGAAAACATATAACTTATTTTTTCATTTCTGGTACCAACTTTAGGAGAGGGGTTGGGAATGCGGGTACTACGTCCTCTTGTTCATAGAAGGACTTGTGTCCAAGACTACCTCTACAAATATTTTAGAGGTAGGTCTAAAAATTAGAAATTAAACATTTGTTCTTCTTACTTACTGAATACTTTCACGTAATTAATCATCGGGTTGTTTTGTACACAACATATATTTCCCCCGGAAAAAAGGAGCATATAATAGCAATGAGATAGTAACTGTAGCCGAGAGATGGTGCAGGCTTGAGTGGACATATATTCCAAGAATGAAACACTTTTATATCCAACACCGGTTTTATGTACTGATGCCTTTGTAATAACGTTTCAGCACCCCATATTTAGGAACTGGTAGTCCGGGGGACCAAATTACCGGTGCCTATGCTCTTGATTGTCGGTGCCATAGATGGTGGGTCCCTGCAGTAGTGACTATCTAAAAATAGCTCATTTGCTCCTTAGGGGCCAAAAGTATTCAAAAAACATATATAGGGCCGAAGGTGGACGATCATGATAGTTAAGGGGCCACCAAAAATCATTTTCTCTTTCAGATATGTTGTGATTATCTTGTAGGATTTCAATGACTTTTGGGATTGTAACTCTGATACCATATAAAATATAATTGGTTGATTATATTTATAATAGAAACCCCACATATATAGGGAAATGTACAGGACACCAAAGGCCAACGGGAAAAGGAAACTAAACTAATATCATGTGAAAAATGATTCTAACTAGGCAAATTGACCATTTCGGCCTTTGGTATGTTGTACTTTGCCATATATAGTGGTGTTCTAAGATGAATACAATTAACTGATTATATTTTATAAAATAAAAACCTATAAAAACAACAACCATTTTTATGGAGATCTAAACAATACACAATTTATATTACAACTGCCTTATAGACAGGTAGGGGTTTGCCAAACCCCCCACCATAATAGGTGGTGCTTTCTAAAAATATTTTTTTTAAACACTTTCCATAATCTTTGTAAATATAAAAGTAAATAAATGAATTTTTACATGCCTTATGAGTGCGAGGTAGTGGGAGCTCTCAAAAAGAAGATAAGTTTCATAAGTGAAATTTCGAGCAGTAATTCTAAATGTTGTAAAAAATAACATCTATTGTAGCAATTAGAATGAAAATTTCCTTTCCAATATTGATGGAACGATATTTTTTCATTTTATTATCATACAACACATGCGATGCGGAAAACATCATACAAAAATTTTGAAGAAGATTTACCATCCATACAAGTTTAGCTGCTCTATTAGCCATAGTAGGATATTCCGATCCCAAGATAGAACGAGACACCGAGGCCTTCTTCTTGCAGTTTTATTACAAGAAAAAAGAACTTTTACCTCAGTTTTTCAAGGGCTTTTACCTTAGTTATATCTATGTTTGTATTTATATATTTTCCTATAATTAATATTTCCTAGACTTAAAATAAATGTTCCTTTTCTTTTTAAACTCTACAAAACATTTCATTTTATTTTATTTATAATTTATTAATATATACTGCCTCCTTCCCACTTCATATTGCTTAATTTGACTTTTGAGAGCCAACTGCATCAATGTTTGAATATTAATATCTTTATTTGTATGTGTAAAAAATTATGAAAAAATAATAACTTAAAAATATATGTTATGATAAATTCAATAACGTATAACGTGATAATAGTTTTACATATACAATGATATAATTTAATGATCAAAATTGGTTAAGTTTAACTTGAAAAAGCCAAATTAAGCAATATTAGGTGGGATGGAGGGAATATATGTTTTCCCATTAACTATAAGAAATTCCTCAACCATCCATACCATTATTTAGTCACTTATGAATTTTAAATAATTAAATTTTTTCTATTTCATTACATTATAAAAATCAATTTATCTTTTAAATAATCTGCAGGCAATACGCTGTCGGAAGGTGAACAAGCATGAGCTGCAGACAATTCGACGATCTTGTATCGTCGGAGTTGGTAACGAGTCAGTGAGAGTTGCTGAGATAAGATTAAATCAGAGGTCTGTTGTGTTCATAGTTAATGAGATTGGAGTATTAAGGATGAGACATAGGCTCCGAGTTAGAGGAGAAAGGGGAGAAGTAATTTCAGAGATATAGGGGGTATTTGGATGTTAATTTTAGAAAGGATAATTTAGTCCATTCAAAATATTTTGGGGTTGTATTAAGTAAAATTTGGGCTTGCAAGATGAAGCTCTGTAACTCAATATTACCTTCTCACCCAAACCCTAACTCTCTTCTGACTCTAAAATTCTCTCCAACCCAAACCCTTATTTTTCCATCCCACCACTAACTCAAGGCACCATTTCTCCCTCCAACCATTAACTCAAGCCACAATTTCTCCCCCAGCCACTATATGTCCCTTAAGTTACCATATATATGACCACTCTAGCCAAAGGATTAGGACAACTGGCCCAACCAAGCTGTACTTGAACGCCACTACCAAGATGCTAAACTGAATGCAGTTAATCTAGCCTCCTAGTATGGAACCGAGGTCGGCTACCTTTGTAACAAGAGCTTTGAATACCTCATCGTCAAAACTGAGACAAGTTCGAAGTTATCCAGTATCTCCTTAGTATTTTTATTAGTTTTTGGAAATATATCTCTCTGATTGTAGCTAATTTGTTGCATTTAATTGAAAGTGTTGTTCTTGGGATCCAGTTATGCTTTTCAAATAATTTTTCATGTTCCAAAAAAAACTCATTTAATAGGTTTAACATGTTTAATAGTTTTGTTTTTTGTATTTGTACTTTATATGCAAGAATTAGGGCTTACATTTATTACAAATGTGTGCTTATATTAACAATTAAAAGTTAAGCTGACATCAGCTCTGCTTTTGATTATTATTTTTAATTTTCATGTTGAGACATGTGACTTCCACAGGGTACTTGGTCGACTATCGATTGCCACTGTCATGTAACCAAAGTCGCCTAAGCTTTTGGTATATTTTGATCATTATATTTAAGGATCTCATATTGGTACAGTATTGGATCCACTTTTGACTATACCAAATTGTCACCGAGATTAACTATTTATGGATTCGACATTGCTCTAGCAAAGTCTTTGTGTTGGTTAATCCAATGAAGGCAATGAAAGGCTTTAGCTAATTACCTTGATTTTTCTTGGGTGAATAAGCCCATGTAAAAATGAGGTAAAAGCCAATGAAAAATCGAGGTAAAATGTATTTTTTCTTATAGTGTTTGAAACCTATCAAAGGCAGCACTTGCAGTCTGTCTAAAAGTGGAAAATAACCACCTTTAACGGTGAGTATTGAAGTCAGTCCCCGAACAACTTTTGATCGCGGATGATGAAAGATGGGACCATGGAAGCCCCTTTATGGTAAAATAGTACCACATTTAATCCACCTTCCCACATTAATGCGATTTCCATGAATTTCCCCATTGAATATGACATGGGGATCAATTTCCTTAATCTAAGTTTAGAAAAAATATGTTTATTACATGTGCAAGATATGTGCATTTTTAGTCAAAATAAGTGCAAGGCATGTGTATGCACTAGTGTAGAGATGAATTATATTTGTATTAGGATTTGAAATTTTAATGTAGACCTTCCTTAACATCGATACCATGAAGACTAAATTGTCAATTTATTTTCATTCATATATTTTTTATATGCTTACGTACATGTTCATGATGAGTTTAATTACTGGAAACAACGAATGCTTAGTTTGTTATTTGAATATCATTTAAAAAATATTATCATTGCTAATTCAGGGGGCCTTTTAATAATCTTCCTCCTAAATGCTCAGAAATTGCGCGCACGCTCATATATATATATATATCAACTCAAAGTTCCCCTATATTTTTAACCATTCGAATATTTTGCTCTGTAAAATGTTTTTGCTCTTTTGGTAAATTGTTGCATTATTATGTGCTTGATTTAAATGTTTGCCATAGTGTAGGTTTGGCTGATCCTGTGCTTAAATTTGATGGATAACACATTGACGTTTTTTAACCCAAAATGAACCGTCACTTTTGATGAGGTGTGTCAATTCAATAGGGTTAGCGGTTATGACATTGATATGAGTCCTTGGATTATAAATGAAATTTTGGAGTGCCTGTATATAGGGCCAGAATCCCCAGGATATTGAGGGGCCACTAGAAGATGTCTGTCATATGGGGATATGCTTGCTTGTTGACGAGTGCTTGCAAATTGACCCTATTGCATGTAGCGTAAGGTATTTTGCGCGTAATGCGAACAATCTAGGAAAGCCGGAGAGTTTTGATTCAAAACTTCTTCCCATCAACTCTCGCATAGTTTTTGAGATGATTATGAGATAATTTGAGTAGAACTCTTTCACCTCGTTGTCATAGGTGAGATTGTCCAGGAAAATAAGCTCATCCATTCTCGATTGAATGGCTCGAGCAGTACGTCTAGGTGTAGTCCCTGCAAATCCTCAGCCTTCATGGCCTTCACCTCCTTAATCTGTCTTTTGCTGACTAACTGGTAGTGTTTTTCATTATTCTCAGTGAAACTCGTTTGTCATCAAAAGTTGGCGGTGGAGGGGTGTCAATGGCCTTTGCCTTATTTAACCGAGAAGAACCCTCTTCACTTCCCTTGCCCTTGTAATGTTGGAAATCTGCTTCACTGGCATCCATAGGACAATTTCATATACAGTAATTGGTAAAATGTACAAATATTTAATGATGAAGGTGATGGTCTGACCGAACTCGTTGGCATGTCGCTAACAATTTGGTTCAATAGAATACCTCTTCCGAGGTCGCACATTCATGTGATTATGAATGTGTGATGTTGCAAAGTATGTCGACTTGGCCGAATTGTTTGCGACATTCAGCCAAATGGTCAAAAAGGAAATCTATTTATCACATACATGTAGAAATCATATTTTCGCCCACAACATCCACCTCATTTCCTCCAATCGTTTAAGAATAATGTGAAACACTTACTAAAGAGACCTAAAAATAATCAATTATAACCAAAAACTAATAAAGGATTGGAAATGGACGTAAAGAAACACATTTTGATAAAGCAAGAAATTATAACCAAAAACTTAATAAACAAAGGGAAGAGAACATATTCAAAATATAACCTTATCTAGGGTTTGTAAACAATGTGGTTATGCCTATCGGTAGTGATGAATGGTGAAGAACAAGTAATGAAAGAAGGATTAGGTTATTTATATGTAGGCGGTTTGGCGGTTGGATTCGACGGCTCTGTGGCAGATTTTTGGAAATGTTGGAGAGGTTTGAATATGCAACGTCGACTTTGGGAATAAAAATAGGTGGAGCTTTGATAGTTTGAATAATCATATTCATACTATGTCATTTAATCAATGAATGTGATGTCGCAAAGAAGGGGTATTGGGCCAAATAAGACAACAGGCCCAATTGTCTTAACACTTTGGGCTTGGTCAATAGTGGGTTAAAAATGCAGTAAATGAGGCAACTATTAAGTATCAGCTACATGGACTGGAAGCCGATAACTTAGAAACGTCGCATATTTCAATGGGCCATAAAACAGTTTTCAACCCAAATTCATAAAGACACTAACCCAAATGCAGGGTCTGGGGTAATTAATCTTGAAATATTTTAACTTATCATATTTAATGATAAAATAAAGTAAGTCATGGTAATAATCTTGAACGTTTATTCACTAACCAGAAACTAGTATTGTAGGGGTCCGTTAGCGTAGCTCGTAGCGATAACATTGAGGAAGTTGTACAACTCATTACTTTGTAGTCTCGAATTTGATCGTCTATAACCACCTATCCGCAATGTTAACAGTCGATCAAGTCTTTGTCAATCTGTTACTTGTGTACCATGGTTAAATGTTTGTAGAATTAAAAGGAAAACCAAAATGAAAAAGATTGACTGTTCATGGGGATAACGGGACAATCTTTAAAATTGAAATAATACTGTTCAAAACATTACTTGTGTGGTAGGATTGACTGTTCCTGGGGATAATGGGAGAACCCTTCGTAATTACTATTACTGATATAAAATTGTTTCGAGTAACATTACCTATACCTGGCCCTAAAAAATCATTATAATTAAACCATTTCTATTCAAAACATTACTTGTGTGGTAGGATTGACTGTTCCTGGGGATAATAGGAGAACCTTTCGTAATTACTATTACTGATATCAAATAATTTTGAGTAACATTGCCTATACCCGACCCTCAGAAATCTTGATATTTGAATTAGTATTGTTCAAAACATACTTGTGTGGTAGAATTGAATGTTCCCAGGGACAACAGAAGAACCCTTCATACGTAACTACTATAACTAATATCACTAGTTTCGAGTAACATTTATATTCCTAGCCCTCGACCATCTTGATAATTCAACCAGTATTGTTAAAAAACTTGTGTAGTATGATTGATTGTTCTTTGGTTTAACCAGAATACCCCCTTCAATTGGTATAGTTTATATCTACTTGTTTCGAATAACATTAGCCATAACATGCCATAAAATAGCTAAGAATATTGAACTAGAAATGTTCATCCCATTACTAGTGTAATAGGATTGATGTTGTAACTGAGAATCGGCTATAACCGACCACGAACACACACGCACGTGCACACACACACACACATATATATCCCATAATGGTTGTGAAAGGGTTCACATTACCTGTAAGCAAAAAATTCACAAAACCTAATTTAATTCGCCATACATATATATGAACTAGTCGAATACTATTGGCTATGGCTAACAATGAATAACATTTAATTTTCATTACATAACTGATAATGGAAAACCTAGGGATACCATAGTTGAAGACGTCGCACATGAAATTGCTTATACCGATCAGGTAATGAATAAATTGAGACATTGTTCAGGATTGTGAAATGGGTCATTTGGTCCATACGCATGCCCATTTTATGAATTCCAATCTAGTTCAAATTGAAAATTAGCATTACACTCCATGTATCCCGATATTTGCCCGACGATTATGCGATGTTGCACGTTCTTAGGAAATATGCCTATTGTACTGATATTGACCCACGTGAAGACCTAAAATAAATGTGGCGGACATGTCGCACGACCCAAGTGACGTCGCAAGCCTGGCGGGATAATACTTCATGTGCCACAATGAGGAAAAAAACCAAAACCACTTCAATAGGGCATTCATTGCCAATTATGGCGCCCTCCAACCTCTAAGACAAAATTTTCATCATCTCCATTTCCTTCCTCCTCCAATCTATCAAGCACTAAAAACCTTCAAATCCATCTCCCCCATAGAGAATTAATGGAGAAACAAAGGGAATATGATGATGCCACCATAGAGGGGGATTGCGGGAAACAAAATTGTGGTAAGCTAGGTTCCATCTTCGAAGAAACACATACATGATCATTTTGTCAATGTTACATTCCTTAGGATTAATTGTTGAAAAGGGTATGTTGTTATGTGTATTGGTTTTCATCTATTTTGTTATGTGGCCAATACAAGTACGGTTCTGTTGATATTTTAAAGATTTCATATTTTAATGTGTATTGTATGTAACACTTTTAAAATCTTCAAGTGGTGGTTATTTGATATAGAAATGGCATGACATGTTTTATTTTCCTCATTTGGTTTCTTCAAATGAAAATCATCTTTCAAAGAGATTTATGTAGTGTGTCACCTAATGGATGATATAGTGTTATTGTGCAAAATTCCTTCATTATGAGCATATTTCTAGCTTCATTTTGTGTGATCAACTAACCTAGTGTTGTGTGATAAATTAACTTCATTTTTAGGACGTTCAGTGGTAATCCACGATAAGAGAAAATGGCCTGAAAGAGGGATAGATGGTAATGTATCAGAAAGACATAAGCAAGGTTAGGGTAGGGCTATTTACAAGAAATTAATAGACATGGTGAAAAAGGTATCAAATGTCCAATGAAATTCGACCATATCGGAAATGAAATAGAAAAAGAAATAAATTGGTGGTTTAGTTACGTAGGATTGATTGCGAGGAAAAAAGTAGAGATATTCTTGTACAAGCCCTGGACTAGGGTCAATGATGCTTACAAGGAAAAGCTGTGGAATGCCCTCGAGTTGGCCTTCGATATTGAGTGGGAAGACATGGCAAAGTTGAAGAGTAGAACAATATGGTGCTTGGAAGAGAGATGGAGAGATTTCAAAGCCAAATTGGCTAGGGATTACGTTTTTGGAAAGAAGAGAAATTGCAACCCAAGAATTAAACATCCGTGATGAAAATACATTGCTTGTAAGTATAAATCCATCAACTAAACATTATTCATTGTTCTAATTATTGTGCTGCGCATCAATATATCGAGTCTTACTATGTATATAGGCTTTTGCATGTACAATCTATTTCCAAAATGAAAGGGTGGATAGGGGATCTTTTCCCATTGAAGATCCATCATGAAAATATCCCGATGCAAGTGCGTTTGGCCTACTTGAGCTCCTAGTTGATGGAAAAGCCAAATTCGATATATATCGCACCTTATTACGAGAGGTGAGTCAACTATACTTCCCGACTTGCTATTGTTTTGATTGTACTATAGATTATGGGTTTATAATAAATTAATGCCAATTTCATATTTCTAGCACATATTTGATGGTTTCTGTGTTCATTATTCCCTCAAGCACGGTGTTGTGGTTTGACCCATTACATCAAATGCCCCTGGAGACAATTTCATTCGCAATTACAAAGGTGATGAAAAATCCTTTAATTACCAACCACAAGCCATTCCATTAGAAGTCCCTAAATGTTAGAATTTACAACAAAGTATCAATTTGAAATAATTATTGCAGTGTGTGAATAACTATGTGCTCATGAACAAATTGTGGGTACGGTTAGCATAAAAAAAACAATCCGCACCATGGCAAAGTGGTTACTATTGCATGTACTTTATGAAGGATTTCGTAGGGAATGTGAATGAGAATCAACATGATCTACAAAAGTTATGTCTATTCTCACATTTTGTTTCCAATTTTTGTATTCATTAAGGGATTACTCCATGTTGTAGTCTTTTCCCAAGGACAAATTATAGTACACCATCTGGCAGTTGGAGCATGTACGTGAAAGTTGGACATTTTTCATGATGGTAAAGAATTTGAAGGATTTTCTTAACCCATATACTATATGAGGAACTAGTATTAGGTTAAGTTTTTTGTGCGAGCATCATTCTCTAAAATGCCTATTGATGCTTTATAAGATTTTTTAACACCTTGATATAGATATCTATCTAGCTATGGAGTTTCAATGGTATAGTTCATTTTGTGAGAATTTTGATAACTTTTATTGTGTATGGAAGGTGTAGTATTTATATTTTTTATCTGTATACATTATGCTAGTAGTACTTACATGTTATCTAAATGGCGTTCGATGCTAGTAACACTTTTAATAAAATTCTACTATTGTTTGTATTACAAGTACCGACGTCACACATGTATAAGTTACAATTCGGTTAATCCAATCCCATGAATGTGACATCACTCAATGATTGTTACACATTACCAACGGTATCACAATTTGACCTAGATCATTTAAAGAAATATTGCAAGAACCTCGTACATCACATAAACATCACCCTCTTCGCATCTATGCAAGCGATGTTAGTTAATTAAAATGGTGTCATGTGAATCCATATGCCTCGTTATCATGGCATGGGTGTCAAACTGACGTCGCAGAACAATATGCTAATCGACTTCCATGAATTCGTTCTTGCCAATGTCGCACTATCGTCGGCCTTCGGATCCTCACATACATAATTACCGTAATTTTTCCCCAAAAAAACTGGAGTAAAACAAAAGAATTACTGCGGTTTGAAACCGCAGTCATAAGTCACAATCTGCGACGTTAATTAGATAATTGTGAAACATCGTCTACCAGTATGAACGATGTCGCTAACTCAAATTTGCGGCTTCGTTATCTCCTATATCGCAAGCTACTTGGCATGTCGGCAGCTTACATATATAGCCCGACATTGCACTGTCCTCGGTAACTCTGTCGGCTATTGACTATTTACTTAAGTTCATTTCCAAAAAAATTGAGGTAAAAAATACTTTTTTACTCCGGCCACATTTACCTCAGTTTTTTGGGACTAAAAACAGTGGTAAATAGCCCTCCATAGCCGAGGTAAAAAGTGTTGTTTCTTGTAGTGATAGAAGTAGAAGGTTCCTCAAAATGGTCACTAGAAGTGCTGTTATTCACACACTCTAAAAAATCATTCTAGCCCTTTTTCGGTTCAACTCTAACTCGGGGTAGTAGTGTAGGGATTCTTGTGGAGAGGATCACGTACGAACCATAAAAAAAATAATGTCGAACAATACGTCTCCAAGTTAACCAAAAATCAACAAAAAAACAAAATAAAAATAAACTAGCACATATTCATACAACTAGCAAATATTCACACATAATATGCCCAAACACTTAAAAATAAACTCGTCCTCCTTGGAAGCAGTGACAAAATTTGGGATGTCATCTCTGTACCTCTCAAATATTCAATTTACAGCCCTAAAGTGCTTCCTAAATACAACTAAGTTATAGTGGCAAATCAGAGTCATCCACAAAGAAGAGAGAGTTTCCTAAGGGTTCATGCATATAAGGTGAATATAAGCATAGATATAGATACATTGATTTATAAAAGCAATTGGGGGGAGGGTTGGTTTTTCTAAGTAATGAAAGTAAAAACAGGGTAACTCGCAAATGAAGACAATTACACTAATCATGCAACAAACTAACAAAGGATAATAAAAATCAAAATTAACAGAGCATTGGACGCAATTGATTCCCACTTCCAAACATTTTATAGATCATAGAAACAATCACTTATTAAATCATATTGATTACCTATTGTGAATGCTATCACTTCATTTTGAATATAAACATTCCGTTCTTTTTAAGAGCAATTCACAAAAGCGCTCAATGACTATTTCCAAACCTCACCGATTATCACTTTGGACAAACAAATCCTAAAGGTATTTCATCAAGGGTATCATACACAAAAAACCAATATATTTGAAAACAACTACAAGCATTCTACCAATTTCCTGGCCATTTAACCAAACAAAACATTTATTTGGTTTAACCAAGAAGATTGACATTCAAGATTCTACCTTTCAGTGCCACCTTAGGATAAATATGATAACACACCATATTAACATACTCATCTAGAAAGATTAAAATCATTTACCCAACAAGAAGCTCTATTTCAATGTTATTGGATTTTCATGCCAAAAGTGAGAAGAAATTGTACACTTTCCTAATACCCTAGCATTTAATCAAAACACTTCATATTCTCAAACAACTCATAAGATATATGAATTAAACATCACCATGAATTCCACAATAAAGGCTAAGTAATCAATACTCATAAAAGAGTGAAATATAAATTCTCACTACATGAGTTTGGAAGCTTCAATTAATTGCTCCCATGTGAAAACTTAACTACTAGAATCCATACTAATAATCCAAAAAATGCTAAACATAATCACTGATGAAAATAGATGAAATAAAAGTATAAATTAAGGTTTTCAATTGGGGAAAGTCGGGAAGAAGAAGTTGCAAATGAGAGGATAAGAGTTGGTATTTATTGTACAGTACAAGCATAAAGTGGGATAGGGCAGCAATCTGTCGCGACATGCGACAAACACAAAATGCTGCATCTTCATTTCTTCACTTTCTTGTCCAAGACTTCAAATTCTTCACTTCACTTGTTTTGTCTTCACTTCCTCAATTCTTTAAACCCAAAAACAATGATCTTCAAATCATCTAATCTTCACATCTTTATCTTGTCCCACAAAATTCCCTAAAAAATTTGTTAGAGCGCAAAAGTCACTCTTAACTCTCCTAAGATAATTTCAAGACAAAATTCAAAATCTAGAGCACAAAAGTATACAAAAAAGTCCAAAATGTCCTAAGATAATCACATAAAATGAACACATCACCTTTTTTTTTTACTTCTAAGTAACCAACTTTATGGTACTTTAGAACATGTTCTAGCGCTTTCCAATATTTAACCAAAAAATTCATTTATTTCATATTTATATATTTATGCAAGAATAACAAAAGTCATGTATTTTGGTGCAAATGATAGTGAGGTAATACAATTTTTGGCTACAATGTAATTTTCCAAGATTGTGTAGAAATTATCATTATTGACTTTCGGGGCCCCTCCTTTCACCCATACAAGCCCAATTCACAAAGTCATAATTTTATATTATTAAATTGCATTTTGGTGTCGTCAATTTTGTGATTTGACAACTCAAACTTTCTTAGAGGGATCTAAGTGCAAAAAATAAAAATAAATTACTCGTAGTTCCAAATTGAAATCCGCTCAAACTTGATTCTATCATATGTAGCCCCATTGTATTTTCCAAGCCTGTAACGGAATATTTATCAACAATCAGGAATAGAAACATATCCATAATCCATTCCGATGTCTCTTTCTTACTTCGAAGTAATCAACTCTGAGTTATTTTAGAACATGCCCTAGCCTTTCAACATTTTACCAAAAAAATCAATTATTTTCTATTTCTACATTTATGCAAGAATAACAAAAATCATGTAATTTGAGTTAAGGATAATGTCGTAGCGAATTTTTAGTCCTTAGCATAATTTTTCATAAATATGTTAGAGGCTCTTCCATCCACCCTTTGAAGCCCAAATTTTGAACGCGCAATCTTCTCCTATTTGATTGTCTTTTGGTGTTTTCAATTTTGTGATTCGCCGCCTCTGAATTTCTTCTATGGTTCTAAAGTTAAAAATTAAAAAAGAAGTTAACTTAGAGATCAAATAATACTAGCAACGACATTGTTTTTTATTCATACCGATGCTAAGTCATGACCAGAAAATGAATTTTCTGAAATTTCATTCAATTTTTTTGTGGAAGTGTTTAAAATTTTGAAATGTTGGACTTAGCACCGTTATCAGTTACTTAGGCACCAGTATCTATACCGGTGCACCATACGTAGTAATTTTTTCCCAGGTTTGCTCCCAGGTCCCAAAAATAATAAATGTGCCTATTTACAGCAGCCCTAAACAACTACTTTTCATATACACATGCAGTGATATGAGCAATTTGGGCACTAGCGTGTGTACCATTGCTCTATACTTAGAAAACAAATTCCCAGGTTTGATCTCAGGTCTTAAAAATAATAAATGTACCCAATTAAAAGTAGCCCTAAGCAACAGATTATCATTTGGGCACTAGCGTGTGTACCGTTGCTCTATACTTAGAAAACAAATTCCCAGGTATGCTCTCAGGTGTTAAAAATAATAAATGTACCCAATTAAAAGTAGCAATAACAACATATTATCATATACACAGGAACCCGTACGAGCCATTTGGCCACCGGTATCGGTATCGGTACCGGTGATCCATACTTGTAAAAAAAATTCGGGTTTTCTCTTGTGTTCCAAAAAGTTTAAAAAAAAATAAATTTATACATAGACAACTGTATTGTCCCATTCGTACAAGTGCTGACGACATATATATTGAAAAAAACTTGTTCTTCTTCTTCATTCTATCCACCAAGACATTCCTCCTCTCTAAACCAAGTCACTATCTTCTTCTCCGTTAATCCTCTGCAAACCCACAGTTTCAACATTTCATTACTCCTCCCTTACACAACATTACCCCCCTCGCCCCTATCACACATTCACCCTATATAACATTCAAGAAGTTACCCCTATTTGCAGTGGCGGAACTAGGGGGGGGGGGGGGGGGGGCCCCCCCCCCCCAACTCCGGTGATTCTTCCCGGATGAACAGTGCCCGCCCCTCCTCCGATATACCTCTGGTTCCGCCACTGCCTATTTGGAACTTTAAAGCAATCCATAAAAGGGATTGCAACTTCGAAGCGAAGCTCTAATCTTATCATCCTTGAAAGGTATGTCATCCGAATGGAGAGATATTTCGTTTCGTTTCATTTCCTTTTTCTTGTTAGAATTGATTAAAATTATTATGCATGCAATGTGTTCGATGAAATGCCTAATATAATGGAATTTAATGTGTTGTTTTAGAGATGAGATTGGGTTAAAATGTACTTGAATAAATAGATTTTAATTGTCTTCAGTTTTTTGTTAGATTTTTGGTAGATGGATTCTTCACACCGCGACACCCTTTATGACAGTCGAAGTCTGAGAATGAGATTTTGTTTTGATCGTGGGAATCATTGTATTTGCAGTGTGTTTGTTATCTACCCACCATGCAATACATTTTCATTTTTATTGGAGCAATGTTTGTGTACTATAATCCAACATATCAACAACAAAAAGGACAAACACAAAGATTAAAATTTGGGCAGATTTAGGATTAATAATTTGGGTTTGCATATGAGAATTTTCTTGTGTTCTCTGATATTGTCACTAGGGAATCTATATAGGTAGTTGTAGTGTATTTTGGAATAGGATCTTTTCATGTGTTTGGCCGATGTGTACGTATTTCTTCAATTTGGTTACAATGCGTTGGTTCCATGCTTGTAAGTGGTCAAAGATTGTGTTTGCAAGACCATGTAAAATTATTGGTTTTGATAGTGTGTCATAATGGTTTGCATGCAAATGGAGTACGATAGTTGCTATTAATTCATGTAGTTCTTTTCTCAGAAGTTGGAAAATCCTCCCTTTGATTCACCCAGTGGATTTGTGATTGAGTATGGAAGGGAAAGAGAACTTGATCCTGGCAGGCATATTGTATCTTAATTTGTATTAAAAGTTGGTGTTTGTAGCTGCTGCATCTATCACATGTTACTTCTAAATGCTTCATTAATTTCCTTAATATTACTTAATTTATAATTTTTTTGTGACTTGTTTCGGTATACAAATACTGATTGAATATGGAAATCCCTTTTATTGTTCTGGATGAAGCTAATAGAATGTTTGACATGGGATTTGAACCATAGATAAAAAAGGTTTTTTATGCTTGATTTGTTAATTTTAGTTTCATCATGAAGTGTAGTTAAACCCAACAAATGCATGCCCTTATCATTAAACAACACAAGGACAAACATGAATAGTTTTATATATGATCATTCTTCGAGTGCAGGTAATGAAGAATCTTCCTAGATGTTTTCCATGGAGAAAAACGACATGGTACCATGTGCTAGATTATGAATCTTTCCTTGATATATGTATTCAATTAGTTTTTGTAATCCATGTAGCTACCATGGTTAAAATCACTTTTTATATTAGTGTAGATTGATATTACTTAGTTTTAGCTACCTTAGGTTAATAGTTGGAATGAATATTCATTAAATTTCATTCAAGGTTTCCCCTATATTTTAGTGCATTTTTCGCATTTTAATATATATTTTGATTTCTCATTTTATTTATTGATCACCTATTTATTAGCATCAGTTCAAACGAGCATGTATAGGCATCTGTATTTCGACCCCTTGAAATACTGATGCCTAAGTAAGAGGGATTCCATCATCGTGCGTTTCAAAGATAGTATTTATTGACCCAAATTATGGCTAACTACTAAATGGTAGCTAGTGGTAAAACGGGCTCTTTCACGAGGAAAAAATGGTTTTATCGAGTGTTGAATGTAAGTAAAAAGCACACGACGAAGTCACTCTACGTGTGTGGTAACCAAGTTGGGAGATTTTTTATTTTAGAAAATACTAAGACTATTTTAAACAACTAAATCATCCAACAATTAGAGCAAACAATGTAATTATGGTCACAACTAGCGCGTAAAGATGTAACTAAGATTATAACGAGTCTTGGGCGCGATTGGTTTACATTTCTTGTCATCCTTTGATCATCGATTAATTATCCTATTTTTAATTAACCACATATTGTGGAGAAATTATCAACACCTTTTGAGTGGAGATATTTCTCACCTCTCCTCGGTTATAGTTAGAGTGGGCAATTGGCGCCACACAATAACCGTTACCCTCAGGTCACCCTAGATGATCGGCGTCAGACACTTCCACGAGGTTAGAAATAAACATCGAAATCTAATACAACCAACACAATGTCCAATAGCGGACCAAAACAAAATAGCTCAGCAAAGTGACGAAAGTCTCGCAGATTACCATAATAGGTTCGTCACTGAAAATTTGCAAGTTCGGGATCTGTCGTTCCAATCCTCATTAGATGAATTTACAGGAGGTATACGATCAGGAAAATTTTACAAGGAGCTCACAAAAAATATGCCTAAAAACCCAAGGGAATTGAAAAAAAATGATTGAACAATATGTGTGAGCTAAAGAGGCAAACAACCACAAGATAGAACGTGAGCGAGATGAAAATAGAGTAATGGAGGATCCACAGAGAGGTTTTGTAAATAAAGGGAAAGAGAATATCCCTTTCAAAGGAAGAGAATCAGGAGTGCAAGCCACACCATTTCAAGAAACATCTTTGACAAAGCCGCGGAAAAAATCTGTCAAGTGAACAGAGAGTTATTTCACGAACCTGCACCTATGATAGCACCACCAGACAAGAGATCCAGTGAATACTATTTTTCCTTCCACAAGGACCATGAGTATGTTATCAGACATTGCCGAGATATGAGAAGGAAAACAAAGGAGAATTTAAGGAATGGCTATCTGAGCCAATGCAGGAAGGAAGCCGGTACAACGAAACCAACACAACAGGAAACTCCATGGAAAAAACAAGGCATAGAAAATACACAAAGCAAAAATCAGAATATGACAGTGGCAATGGATTAAAAAGAAGACATGGCGAGTGAGGCTCCAGAAAAAGTAATCATATCGATACATGGATCAACTGAGTCTCTGTCTAATAATGCCTGGAAAGCCAAGGCTAGATATTCTCCAACACAAGATCCTGCTGATAAGAGATTTCATTTGGACGAGACAATCACATTTAGCGAGGAAGATGCAATTTTCAACGCTTCGCCTAATAATGATCCAATGGTCATTATCGCTAAGATTGAAAATGCCACAGTTCATAAAGTGTCCGTGGATGATGGGAGCGCATAAAAAAATATTATTCCATGATTGCTTTGATAAGTTAGGATTCAAACGAACTGATATGAATAAAAATCTACATCCTCTCTTGTAGGATTTATGAGGCTAACGGAGATGCAGAGGTGAAAATGATAAAAAAAATTATACTATCATGTTTGACTTCGTTGTCATGGACACACCAAGTCCATTTAATGTCATCATCGGTAGGCGCTGGATGAATACAACAAAAGTGATATGGTCCTTATATCACTTAGTGATGAAATCCCCAACTCTAGCAAAAATCGCACCATTAAGTGGAAACTAGCAAACAGATAGACAGTGCATGGTCATTGTGATGAAAACGGGAAGAAATGTGGAGCACGAAGAAATATGGAGCTGAAAAAAATGGTTATCACTATCTCAAATAACGGTTTACTCGGGAAATCGGAGCCTCAAATAGATCTGGGAGAAGAAATTGAAGTCGTTATTTTTGATAAGGAGACACTTCTAAGTGTATGAAGATAGGAAAGTATCTTCCAACTGAGGAGAAAGAAAAAGTCATAAAAATCTTGCTACAACCGCATGGAATGTACAGAACATGGGATGAGTCAACCTAAGAATTACTACCCATTCTCTGAAATTAGCAATTCGATCAAACTAGTCAAGCAAAAGAAATGAAGCTTTGCTAGTGATAGACAAAGCGATCGAAGAGGAAGTTAAATCATTGCTTCAGGCTAATATTCTAAAGGAGGAAATCTACCCAAAGTGGTTAGCAAACCCGGTGATTGTAAAGAAGGCAGACGCAAAATGGAGGAAGTGTTAAATTTCACTGATCTAAACAAGGCATGCCCAAAAGACTGTTATCCTTTTCCTAATATTAACTAGCTAGTAGAATAGATATCAACGTACAAAGTCCTAGCATTCTTGGATGCGTATAAAGGGTATCACCAAATAACGATGAACCTAAAAGATGCAGAAAAGACGGTCTTCGTAACAAGCTTTGGAGTATTTTGCTATGTGAAGATGCCATTTGGCCTAAAGAATGCAGGAGTAACATATCAAAGAGTAGTCAAAACTACATTTCGCAATCAAATAGGACAAAATGTTGAAGCATATGTTGGCGACATGGTTATCAAAAGCAAAAGGATATGCCACTTCGCGCAAGACTCGAAAGATACTTTGGATACGCTAAGTGCGATTGGTATCGAGCTTAATCCCAAATTCATAATTGGAGTAGGATACTAGGTATCCTCTAAAGGGATTGAGGCTAACCCAGAAAAAATTCAAGCAATAGCTGACCTTCCTCAACCGTGAATAGTCAAGGAATTGCAGATAATATTGGGACCACTGGCATCGCTAAGCAGATTTTTTCAAAGGCGACTGAGAAGCATTTCCCACTCTTTAAAGTTCTTAAAAGGTCAAAAAGTTCATCTGAAATGATGAAATTCATAAAGAGTATGAGTCATTGGAGGAACAACTTCAAGCATTACCAAAACTAAAGTCCCCAATCCCCAGAGAAACCCAATATCTATGCCTGGCAGTTTCAACAAACGCAGTGAGTTAAATTTTGGTGCATCAAGATGGCCAAAAACAAGTAGCGGTATACTACATCAGTAAAATACTGTAAAGTGCAGAAAGGGCATACTTGTCAATTGAAAGGTTGAATCTAACTTTGGTATATTCAGCAAGGAGATTGCGAACCTATTTTGTGAGTCATAGCATCATTGGGTAAATTGAATACCCAATTAAGAATATTTTAAGTGAGCTTGAATAATCTGGTAGAATAACCAAGTGGGCTCTTGAATTGGGGCAGTATGAGATCAAGTTTCAATCGTGAATTGCAATAAAGGCACAAACCTGGCAGATTTCATAGCCGAATTAACAAGTGTAGATGCACGAGGGGCAAATACACAAAAAAATCTTGGAAATGATAAAGGGAAATCCAAGTGGATAGACATTGCATGGAAAAAGTTCGATGATGGAGCATATAGAAAAGAAGTTTGTGGCGCAGGAGTGCTACTAGTCAATCCAAAAGCAGGGGAGTATAGATATTCACTTAGTTTCGAATTTCCACTCACCAATAATGAAGCTGAATATGAAGCACTAGTATATGGCTTAGACCTTACAATCAAGATGAAGGTTAAAAGCGTTGAGTGCTTTAGCGATTCAAAGATAGTAGTCCAGCAAATGCGGGGAGACTACAAAGTGCGAGAAGTGCAGTTGATAAACTATTTAAGAAGAGTTAGTTAGCTTATCGCTCAACTCGAATACTTTGATGTTCAACATGTACCAAGAATTGAAAATACCAAGGCAGAAGCCTTGAGAAAATTAGCAACAACCGGATTTGATTCATTAATAATGCAGAAGGATGTGAAAGTGGAGGTTAGACTAGTCGTAAGTACAGTAATAACAACTGTGTCAACAATCCAGACAGAAGAAGTAAACTGGACAACACCATTGAAAGCTTACTTTGCAACGAGAAAATTACCAGCAGACAAGATACATGCCAGAAAGTTGGAAATGCGATCTCACAACTATGTTTCTGAAGGCAGAATCTTATACAAAAAAATGTTTCTTATCTACATGGATAAAATGTGTAGGACCATCACAAGTAGGTGAAATCATGAATGAAGTGCATAAAGGATTATGGGGGAACACATAAAGGGCTTTGAACAATCACGAAGAAGATAATTTGAGCCAGATACTATTTGCCAACCATGTTTAACGACGCGTATGACTTCAATCTAAAGTGCAAAAACTTAAATCTAAATTTATGCCCCAATATTACATAAGCCACAGGCCGATTTAACAAGACTATATAGAGCTTGGCCATTTGATAAATTGGGAATCGATCTAGGGGACCTTTTCCCAAGGGAGTTGGCAATGCAACATTTCTAATTGTAGCAATTGACTACTTGATGAGACGTCAAATGCATGTGTTTTCCGAAGCATTTAACATCTCTTTTGTCATCTTTTTGTTGTAAGATTGCTAGATTTAGGTAGGTTTACATCATAAGGGATTTAGATAACCATTTTGGTTTTCGTATCTAAATCCTTCATTTTGCATCCTAGTTTGAGTCTAATGGATTTTTGGTCCTTACGAGCATCTAGATTTCTTTTTGTGAGCTTAAGTTGTATGTTGGTCGTAAGAACTTTGGAGTATTTTATTGAAGGCTTTTCGCAAGAATGGTAGAAGATTGAAGGCCACGAGTCAAAATGTGGTAGAAGATAAAAGGGTCGGAGAAGGAAGACAAAGAAGGAGATGAATTGTGATCCGGACGTTTTAATTGAGTTCTGGGAAAAATCCAAGAAGAACCAACCTCTGAGGGTGGAACCATTGGATTTGTCTTCTCGAGCACTATAAAATTGACTACAAGAACTCCTTAATACGTATTAGCCGCTTCGACAGGTTGGTACGGGGGTCTCGCTG
>JAULKM010053194.1:0-12649 GCA_032355605.1 Rubia tinctorum
TAGGAGGTGTTAGTAACCCCCGCCCCCCCCCCCCCAATGCATTTTTTACCAACATTGATAATCCTTAACACGTGATCGGATTGACGACCAGATCACGGCTGTGTGTAGTTAATTATTAGATTCCTAACAACTCTGTGAACGACCCCAATACTAACCACTATCTACCAAATTTGGTAGTATAGTATTAGGAATAGGATCAATGATATGAATTTCTATCTTTGATCTAATGCTCCCCTCTCGGGTTAATTTGGTGGATCACCCATGATTTGATTAAAGAAACACTAGGAGGAGTGGGTTACCTTACATTATAGGACTTCTTGGGATTGGAAGAATTAGTGGGAAAAAGAAGTAGGGTTAGATATTCTTGATTCTTCCTGCACTTCATTTTGGTTGATATATTGGTATGAAGTAAAGTATGTGCTTGGACCTTTGATATGGTTTTGACTTAATTTTGTGCCATTGGACTTTGGGATTATCAATTTGGGACTTGAAATGTTTTTATGGGTATTAGTGAATTGATAAGTGGTGGGTTTGGGTAGATTTAGGAATCAGTGTTGTGTGTGAAAAAAATATCATTTGACCTTTGATTTTGAGATTTATGCTAATGAAAGTTTTTTGTGATGTATTGATTGGGGTAATATTAGTGTTAGGATGTGGATATGTGAATCTCTTTGTGTTCTTGAATCTTTTCTTACTTGATGACGAGTAAGGTTCAAGTATGGGGAGATTTGATGTGTTATTTTATATGGTTATTTTGGGACCTTTTGGACTTACTTTTGTACGCTTTTGTGCTCTAGATCCTCTATTTTTCCAAGAAAATATTTTAGGAGAGTTAAGAGAAACTTTTGTGCTCTTTTTACTTTTCTAGGGAATTTTGTTTGACAGGGCAATTTATTGAACATTTCAAGACCTTTAAAACTAAATTTTGAAGAATTGAAGACTTGGAGATTTGAAGATTAGAAGAAGAAGTGGAGAGGAAGACTTAGGCAAGAAAGGGAAGTTTTGAAGATTTAGCATTCCCATTTGTTGCGAGTCGCGACACTGCAGCCGGCTACCTTATTTTTGCTTTTGTCTTGTACTATAAATACCAACTTTCATCCTCTCTCTTGATAACTTCTTCTTCCCGACTTTACTTTTGAAAACCCATAGTTTTCTCCTTGTTTTTCATCTATTTCCAACTTTGATTATGTTTGATTTGCTTATGAACATTAGTATGAACTCTAGTAGCTAATTCTAGTCTTGGGAGAAATTGATTGAGGCTTCCTTGCCAATGTCTTGAGAATCATTTCTACTTATTTATTGTTTTGTCTATTATGCATTTATGGAGCTTTGATGTTGGTTTTAATGTTATTAATGTGATTGGAAGTTTGATATTATGCAATGTGTGTATGAGAACTTGTAAGGAATAGGTGGGAAGTATCTAATTCCCCCTATTTTGATATGGAATCCAAGAGCATGAGTTAGAGGTTCTAATTTGTTTTATTATTTGATAATTTCTAGATAAATATGATGATGTTGGAGAAGTCATTGAATGTTGCATTCTTGGCAAATCTTAGTAAATGCATAAATTAGTTCAATGCTTAGACATGGTTTAGTATTTATAAATGTTGCCAAGCTTGTTGATTCTCCGCACATAATGCAATTAATGGGATACCTTTAGTCGTTTCTTGACTAAAGGGGTCATTAGTGAGATTGTCAAGGGATGTTGAATTCGCTCTTGTAAACTACTACCAAAGAAGAATGAAATATTTGTCTTCACAATAAGTAGTCAAAGTAGTAAATAGGTTGTAGATTCAAGGATAGATAAGAGGCTCAGAAGTGGAAATCAATTGCTCCCAAGGTATCATAATTTGTGTTTAAGTCACTCTTTATAGTTTGTTGCATGTTCAACTTGATTTCTTGTTTATGATAGTTTCTTTGTCTTTTAAATTCATATCTTAGAAAAAACCAATCAAACCCCCACCTCTTTACTTGCTTATATATATATAGATTGATATCTATGCTTTTATCTACCTTATATGCATAAAATATTAGGAAAGTCCCTCTTCTTCATGGACGACCTCGATTTGCCACTATATACTTAATTATATTTAGGAAGCACTTTAGGGCTTACAAATTGTAACTTTGAGAAATACGGCGATGACCTCCCACGCCACCATATAGTCATACAAAATGATTCTACGTGGTGGTGGTGGCTATCGTAGAAGCTCTTGCCAACTTGTCGATAGTATACTTTGTCCCCAAACGACCTAAATATTCCGAAGCAAAACAGGGAGGTTCATCATGTCCTAGGTTTTGTGCAAAAAGGCCGACCTTTCCTCCCATCGTTATATTTCCGACCTTCTTTTTCCCCATGAATATGCACCCTTCTACAAATGCCTCCACCAAGTTGGGATAGAAGTTCCCTTCCAGAGTCATGGCCTAAAGAATATGCACGTCTCTATTGGGGCATTGCGAGATCTCTCCATGATATATAACTCCTATGGATAGGAGTCAGTGTATATACCGCAAAACTGAGTGGACTGTTGTGGTATTCTTGTCCAAATGAATCCTATCCACACCCACCAATTTCTTCCAAAAGCTTCCCAAAGAGAACGGAAGACCTTTCGATGTGTCTTAGGAACTTCCTTCCCATACTTCCACCCAAACGCTCTAGCCACTTCCCTATGGGTCATTAAATACTCCTTGTCTTCCAAATAGAATATGATTGTCTTCCTTCCAACACTGTGTGATGTTTGCTCCATGGTTGCCAAGAATTTCTATGTCCATCGAATGCACGTCTTGGAGTGCATCTTAAGAAAGCCTTCTAGGCCTATCCTATTATCGAGTAGGTGATGGGTTCGAATAGGCCTAGTTCCACCAAAGTCTCTTTGCACGTGAACTTGGTCTCCAAGATTGTATTCCTTTGCCTATTGAGATACTTCCATTTCCAGCCCGCACCATGGTAATCTTAGTCAATCCCATGAAGTCCTAAACAATGGCAAGAGTAGGAGCTATAGGATTTTTTGCCTCTTGTTTCCCATCTTTTGCCGAACCCTTCCCTTTCTTCACTCGGGAAGTAGTCCCTTTCTCCATCTACTCCTCTTAGGACTCATTGTATCCCAACACGAGAGAAAATAGTAGTAGAAAAGTACACAAGGAATATTCATCAAAATCACTTAGCAAGAATCATGCTTCTAAGACATCAAACATTTTAGCATATCATTTCATCTCAACTAAAGAATCAAAACCTTCCCCACACTTAGTCCAACTTATATTATGCACATACCCCTCACATGCCTATAAAACATTTAAGATTTTTAACTTTTAAGCTCGCCCATATAACACAATAGTGATAATGAAAGAAAGTGAACACAAGGTTTAAATAATGACCCAAATTTGGAGGCTAAGAGATGAAGATCACACAAGAAAAAAATCAAAGAGTGCTCTCCCTTGAGAGAAAATGCCTGAATCTAAACTTTTCCTATTGTGAAATGAGGGTGGATGTTTTTCTGGTAATTGGGGTGAGTTAAATTATCTACATTGATTGGAGAAGATACCTTGAATTTGGATTCAGAGAATTAATGATGTTTCACAAATGGGTTGTTTAGGAGAGAGACAAAAAGAATCAAGAAATGGTTTGGGGGAAAATTGAAAATTTTGGATTAAAGACTTCATGAAATCATGCTCAAAAAAGTTGTTAACGCTTGGTGTAGTACCACTAGCAGTAACCAATTTGAGGAAGAAGAAAGATGATGAGTTAATGGGGCAAAAATGCTTATTTTGACAAAGTTTTATTTTTGCCAAAATTCTGCATTTTTGCCCAACCACAGTGTTCTCTGGCTGGCACTAGGCATGGCATGAATGTGCCATTTAAAGGCCTCATGCCAGCTATTCCTACACGAGCCTTACACTGACCATGCTCCCTTCACCTTCGTTTTCTTACACTATTCACCAAATTCTATTTTCTCCTAACCGCAACCACAAGACTCGATCTTAGATTAAAACATTCTTGCTACATACATAAAAACATGCAAAAAATCAACTACTAGAAACACCAAAACAAAGCAAAATATTGTATTTTTATTGTCGTCCTCACGACTTATTTTTCATGCATTTGAATTAGAACAAACCTACTACTGGGTCTCTGGAGTTGGCATCCGCGACTCCACCCACGATGAAATCTTTGTGGAGGGGTCTCCATAAAGCATCATCCTTACCTTCACGCTCCTTCTCAATGATTGGGTTTTCATGTTTATCCTTAACTAATATCGACTCCTTAGCCTTTTCCTTGAGTTTCGAAGGTGGTCTAGGATGTTTCAATTCCTCTCCACCCTTCACTACCCACTGCATGTTATTTTCCGTAGAAAAAAAATCTGCAATAGGAAAATTATCACTAAAATCATACAAGGCACAAGTGTCATCAACATTCTCATCAAAATAAAAGCTCGAAAAATGCTTTCCATCATTAATCTTGTCATGACTCTCATCATCATCATTCATTAAAGATTCACCAAATTGACCAAATTCATCATGGAGGCTTATACCATTGCATGCAAGAGAGGGATTAGAGGATTCATGCATAGTTTTGTAAATATCAAACCTGAATTTATCAATGTCATCCTCTAGAGTCAATGTTCCCAACTAACTATAACGTCTATAACTAACCCCCTAGGGCTTGCTTGGTAATGATAGGCTAGTTGGACTATTACCCTAGTGTTCTAAGCTAACCTAAGTCTAGAGTTTCAAATAAGCTATAGGGGATAATAGTAATGGAAGATCCAAGGTCAATCATAGCATTCCTAATCAACCTACCACTTGGAGAAACAGGAATTGAAAACATTTAGGGGTTGTCACACTTCTTAGGAATGTTTCTATGGGCTAAAGTGGCAACTCCTCATATTTTCAATTTTCCTAACTTTCTAATAGGCCTTCTTGTAGTGCAACCAACCTTTAAAATGTAATGTATGATGGAATTTGTTCAATTATGTCTAGGAGTGGAATACTTAGCTCAACCTTTTTGAAGACTTGGTGGATTTGATCCTCATTCGAACCTGCATTTGGCCTTTCCCTCAAAGCACAGGGGAAAGATGATGGAGGGTCGACCTTCGCCTCGGTGGTAGGGAGCTCTTGTGTGGGCTCATCCTTAACAATCACCTCTTCATGTTCAAATACGGTTTTGTTTTTTCCCACAATCTTGTCATCTTCTAGCAAGGTCTCCTTCTCGGCTTCTCGCACCTCCTTCCCACTTCTCAAATTTAGCAAACTCACATTTCGTAAGTTGACGTCGGGTTGGGAATGTAGCTTTCCAAAGTCTCTTTCCATAAGCCAGCTAGCCGAGGTGGCCAATTGCCTCACTTGAATCTCAAGATTCGTGATTCTTTAGAAAACCCTCATGTGTAGCTCTTCAATTTCCCTTCTTGTGCACTCTACAACCATGTCATTTTTCTTGGTCAATTGTGCAATTAACTCTAAGATCTCCTCCCGATCCGATTATAAATTGGACCATTGTTCCTTGAAGGCCCTTCTCCCCATGGGTAAGGTTCAGGTGGAACTCCCCCTCAATTGTACCCTTGGTTATCATGACACCACCGGAAGTTTAGTGGTCATGATATCTGGGATTGAACGATTTTTCATATGGATCTTGGCGATCTCCACCTTGGTTCTCTTGGAAACCTTGCTGCCACCCTCTACAAAACTATTCATTCTCTCCGTTGAAATCCAATGTGTTTCCCTACTCAAAGTCCTCCACAACTTGCCGGCATGTGTTGGTCGGGTGGTCTAAGCTACAAATTAAGCACACTTTTACTTGGTGAGTCCTCCCCCTTCATGAATTCCATCATCATTGATTCAAGAGTTTGGACTTTATCTTCAAACATAGGGAGTGAGTGGGTTCTTCCAAAGTCTTCACTCGTGACTGGGCCCCAAACTGTTGTGTATCAGTTGTCATTTCCTCAAATAAGTCTATAGCATCCTTGGGGCTCTTTTTCACTATCGATACAGTGCATGCATCATTCACCATTTGTATGATATCATCGTACAAACCCTCAAAGAAATACTAAACGATATCTCCCTCTTTAAATGGATGATAGGGGCAGATTTCCAACAAGCGCTTGAATCGCTCCCATTATTCATATATAGATTCATTCGGGAGCTGCGAGATGTTGGACAACTGTAAATTCAATCCAACAGACTCTAAAGCAGGGAAATAATTCTCAAGAAACCTACGCTTCATATCTACCCATGAGGTGATACAGCCCGGTGGGAAGTATTATAGCCAATCCTAGGCACATCTTTCAGCTAGAAGCGAAAAGACCTCAAATTGTTATCCTCCTTAAATACCCCCGGTGGCTTCATGTTGGTACAAACCAAATGGTACTCCCACAGGTTCTTGTTGGGATCATCCTTATCCATCCCGTGAAATATAGGCAAACACAATATCATGCCACTCTTGAGCTCACAAGTGACATTTAGCGGTAGAGGCGGAAGACGGTACAAAGGGGTTGATTCTCCAAATTCACAACTATCAACTCCCTAAGCATTTTGTTGTCTTCTGCCATAGCACTTCTCTACTTCTACAAAATTTGTTGGTCCCTACGAAACCTCTCCACTAGTTGTCCTTCTCCTCATTCTTCGACCACCTGCGCTTACTAGGAGATAGTGTAGAGCTCCTACGTTCATGGTACGAATGTGTACCCTAAATAAGAAGCAAAACACTAACAAATTAACAGAGAACACTAGCAAAAAAATTAGGAGTAACAAGAACCACTATTCAAAAGCTAAACATAATAATCAACAAAAGCTACAAAAAATACTAACTAATACTAAAAACTATCCATGCAAGTTAACAATCAAATTCAAACTAGTGTCCCCGGAAGTGGCACAAATAAATTGATCTGCACTCAATGGGGTTATTAATAACACCAATCTTCTAAAGGGAGAGCAGCATGAACTCGTGAAGATCCAGATGCAAAGATAGAAATTTATATGTTGCTCCCGTATGCTCACTACCAACTACTAGAAAGTAGCTAATCGTAAGTCCGGTCATCCATAAAGATGCTAGAATATGATAGTTAACTATACACAACTGATCTGCACCTTTATGCATATGTTAACGAATACATTTGACATATTTGTTATTATGTTTTTTTTGGTTGATTGCCAGTTTTAGTTAGGCTTAAATTACAAAGGGTTTAGATGACCGTGGTTGGTTTTCTTATCTAAATCCCAAGTTTTGTAAACTTAATGAGATCTAATGGCAACCTTGTCCTCACGAGCACCTAGATCATCTTTTGTGAGCTTACTAGTAGGTTGTTCTTGAGCACTTCAACATAGTTTATAGAAGGTCATTCGAAAGGGTTGTAATAGATATTTTAAGACCATTCTCAAGGATGGTAGTAAATATTTGAAAATAATTCGCAAGGATGGTAGTAGACAGAAGTCCACGAATCAAAACGTGGTAAGAGATGGAATTGAGCCAAAAAAATGAGGGAGTCAAAGTTCAACATTCTCAAGATTCGAATCGGCGGCATCAACCGGCACGATGACACAAATTTGCACGGCGGCACTAGCCTACAAGCATCAGCTGACATGGCCACGTCGGAGACCTCTAGCACGGCTATGCCACAACCCCTTAGCATAAGTCGTTTGGTGCAACATGGCCCATGTCATTCCTAACCTTGTGAAGAAAAATAAGGACATGGACTGTGCCCTTTTGAACGACCCGTGTCATTTCATTTCCAATATTTGAAGACCAGCCCACGGGGTGTGAAAAATGACATGCCCACACCACCATTTTGTTCAGAAAATGACTCCCACTTAAAGGATCACAAGAATTCACACGGCCCACGTCATTCAAAAGATCATGAAGTGCTTCCAGCCTAAGGTCCAAACTAAACGACGCGGGCACAAGCTTCAGATGTAAAAAAATTGAGGTCAGGCTGACTGTCGATGCCGACCAACATAGTTCGTGCTAGAGACACCCAACACGACCATACTAGGTATAACGGCCCGTGTCACCCCCTGTTGGCACGGTCATGCCAGGCAACATGGGTTGTGCCAGCACGACCATGCCTGACTATACGGCCCGTGCCGTTTTAGGTTGCTAGGGTTTTCCCTATTATGCACCTTTTGAAAATCCCAGTTTCCTACTACTATATATAGGAGCCTATGTCTACTAGGGTTGAAGTTTTTGCTCATTTTTATTCTCCTAAGAATAGGTAGAGAGAAAGGGTTCCATCATTCTCTCTAGTTTCTTTTCTTTTCCTTTTCTTGTTTTTCCCAAGGGCATTGAATCCAATGAATTATTTGGGTTCAATTCTTAGGAGTAATTAATTAAATTGGGGTTTATATTCGTATTCGGGATTTGGTTTTTATTTTGGGACACTCTATAGATCTACCTAACTTTATGTGTTTGTGATTATTATGTTGACTTGTTCATCATATTCTTATCAATTACATGATTGTCAAACTAAGATTTGTACACTCCATAGTCTATTTTCATGTTCGAGCATCTATTGATATCCCCCAGGGAAAAGAAACCTAGATGTGATAGGGGTAGCTGGGTCCAAGATTGTACAAGTGTGTGCATTGGTGTGGCTGAGTTACCGTTACGATGACCCTACTTTAGTCTTAGCTGGCAAGTTGGTCTGATGGGTTACAAATAGAGATAGCGTAACAAACTAGGTTTATCATAATATGCAACCTTAGAGCCATCAGCAAGGTGCTTATCCCTTTGCCTCTGTAGGCCTAGGGAGAAGCATTCGTTGTAGAGTGCCAGGGAAGTAATAGCACGGGGAATAATTTGACCTATATAATGTGTCGTGCCATTGTTGTACTTCATTAATTATGGAGGCAGTGTGGATAGAAAAAACATGTGCAACCTTATGTGAAAGATAAGGGGTAGTGTCGACCATCTGCTACACTACGTGTTATAAGCATTAGGATAGGTTAATTTGTCTTGAATGTGATTAAATCAAGGATCAAAGCATTTCACCGGTTATGTTACACAAATATTCCCCAAGTGCTAGCAATAAACATTTTTACTCTTTTATATTTCGGCATGCTCGTAGTTGTTAGATAACCCCCCCCCTAAAAAACATGTTTGCAACATTAGTTATTCCTGACACATGATCAGATTGATAACCCTATTGCGGCTATGTGAAGTTAAATTTTATATTCCTAGCATCTTTGTGGATGACCACCGTATTGCCACTATCTACCCCATAGGCAGTATAGTAGAAGGAGTGGGAGAAACAATAACAATTTCTATCTTTGATCCAACGCCTTCTGCTTGGGTTAGTAGTTGATCTCCTGTAAAAACATTCATTTGTTAACAACCCCGTAGAAAGGCAGGTCAAATTTTGGCGCCTTTGTCAAGGATGCTAGTTTGAAGGTTTAACTGTTAACTTCCATAACTTGTTAGTTGAGTAGTTAGTGTTGTTCTTTTACTTGTCTGTTGTTTTCTGGAATATGTATTGCTTGAGTTCTTGGTGAAAACATAGGTCCCTTGCACTACAATTCTGAACGTTGTTTGTTTTCTTTATTTGTGTTTTTATTGATATATATGTGTGTGTGTGTGTGTGTTTGTATGTGTGGGGGGGATAGAACACTCAACAAGTGAGGCTTTGTAGGGTGTGTCATTACAATCAACCCACAGAGACTTGCTCTTGGTTGAGTGATTATGGGAGAGAGATGAAACTTGCTATATTAAAAGACCAACAGGAATGGGCATGGCACCCATACCTTGACTCACCCTATTTGGTCATGAAATACACACCCAAATCTACATGTGAGGAAATACTTGGGGCTTTAACCAATTTCGATAAGACTAGAGACTTGCTTCAAACCATATTTAGTGTAATCAGAGACTTTGGAATTCAACTATCTTCATTTGTCAAGAAAGTTGGGGGAAAGTAAGTGAGTTAGTAGGGAAGGTGAGCCAGCTAGTAGGGAGAAAAAACGGATGAGGTGGCTCCGCCACTCCACTCTTTGGATGATTTGAGGAATAAAAAATGCAGGGAGCACAACAAGGTATCATTCAAGATCCTCAACCATTGTAAGGTTAGTCCTTCTACTTTTGACATTATTGATCTTACTCTCGAATGTTAAAATTCATTGAAATTTTTATTTAGGCATATATCAGTAGATCAATCTAGTAATCACCGCCCCTATCTAATGCAAATTGGCCTCCCCCTTAAGTGTAAAGATCTTGGCATGCTCAATATTCCTTGCATAATTCAAGGGACCTTGATTAAGGATGATGTGGTGGATTTGGGGTCATCCGTGAATGTTGTACCTTACTCTCTGTATTGATCATTAAGCTTAGCAAAAATGCATGTCACGAGGGTGGTCGTCCAATTAGCTAATCGCTATACCTATACCCTAGAGGTATCGTGAAGGATGTGATGGTTCATGTGAATGGAATAACATTCCTAACTGACTTTTATGTCTTAGATATGGAAAATGAAAAGGAGACCACCTCTATATAGTTAGGGAGATCCTTCTTAAAATCGCTAAGGCTAAATTTAATGTTCATACCGGGAAGTTAACTTTAGAGTGGGGTAGACACATTGTGGAGTTTAACATGTATGAGAGTGTAAATTGCATTGTTGATTAATTCCCTCTGGTTGTGATAGATGCCCTTGATGATATTATGCAAGAGAATTTTGATACTGCTATGAATTTGCCCTTAGAGAATAATACTTTGAATGGTGTGTACTTTTATTCTCACAATGATAGCTTAGTGGAGAGTGTGGGGGAGGTTGATCCCTAAATTGAGATCCACATAGAGGCCCTTCCCAAAAACCTAGATGACCAAATGATGCTCGAGACTAAGCCTTCAATATTGGAGCCAACCGTAGTCGAACTCAAACCTTTCCCCGAGAACTTAAAGTATGCTTTCTTTTGTGATGGTGAGACATTATTGAGATTATTTCTAGTAGGCTCACCAGTGAACAGGAGGTTATGTTGATTTATGTGCTCAGACAATTTAAGGGAGCCATAGGTTGGATCTTAGCTAGCATCAAAGTTATAGTTCCCTAAACTTTCATGCAATGTATATTATTAGAGGAGGTTGCAAAACCAATAGGCCAACCTCAAAAATGGTTAAACTAGCCAATGACGGAAGTAGTTAAGGGTGAAGTCCTTAAGCTACTTAAGGAGAGGATGATATTTCCTACTTCAGATAGTACTTGTGTGAGTATGAGTCAATTGGTGCCAAAAGAGAGAGGGGTGACCTTGGTAAAGAATAGGATAGGGATTTGGTACCAACCCATATTCAGAATGGGTGGCATGTGTATTAATTATTTCCTCCTGAACGCGATAACTTGTAAGGGAAATTTTCCCCTACCTTTTATCGACCAAATGCTAGAGAAATTAGCGGGTCATGTGTATTACTGCTTCCTCGATGGCTATTCAGAATGCTTCCAAATAGCTATCGATCCTGAGGACTAGGAAAAGATCACTTTTACATGCCCTTTTGGCACTTTTTCCTATAGGTTCATGCCGTTTGGTCTTTTCAATTCCCTAGGGGATGTGCACCTTTATGCATGCGTTAGACGATACATTTGACACATTTATTATCATATTTTTTCATTTTATTGCTAGTTTTAGTTATGTTTATACGACCAAGGGTTTAGACGGCCATTTTCAATTTTCTTGTCTAAATCTCGAGTTTTGTAGACTTAATTGAAGCTAATGGACACTTTGTGTTCACGGGAACCTATATCTTCCTTTTTATCTCATTATTAGGTTGCTCGTGAGTTTTTGTATCATTTTTTTTATAGAAAGCCATCCCTGAGGGTAGTAGAAGTTATTTGAAAGTCATTCTCAAGGATAATAGAAGATAACGAAGGTCATTCGCAAAGATGGTAGTAGATTAAAAGGCCACGGACTCCCAAGCGTAGTAGTAGATGGAATTGAGCCTGAAAAAGGAAAATTCGAATTTAAAGAAGACCAAGGAAGAAGCGGAGGAAGTGTGGTCCGAGATTGCACAAAATTCTGAGAACGATCCTTGAAGAATTAGCCCTTGAGGGTGGAACCACTAGATTAATCTTCTGGATCACTATAAAATTGAGTACAGGTACTCTCAAATTGGATCAGTGCTTCTTCCATAGCGGAGCAAACAAGTCAGCCGGTCGGACCAGCCAAGGCCAGCACGAGGCCAACCCGACCAGTTCGAAGGAGCCTAACACACCCTGTGCCAGCGCTCAACACATACCTGTCAAGAAACACAGGTTGTGCTAGAGTCCTTCAGAATAGACCTACTGACCCCTGTTGCCCATGCCCTATGTCTTCGTTCCACTCCAAAATTTGGCTAAGTATGGGCGCGAACCATTTCGTTTCACACGGTCCGTATCATTTCAAGTCACAAATACAAATAATAGTTCACGGGGTGTGAATAAAGACATGGCCCATGCCAAGATACTATTAAAAATGAGGTTCTAGCTGACGGCCTGTGCCAAACGACACAGAATGCGCATCTATAGATAAAAAACGGAGTTCCAGCCAATAGCCCGTACCAGTTGACACGGACCCTGCTAGCACGAGGCATAGGTCTATGCCATGACCGAAGGTTGCACTGGAACAAGGCCACAGGCTGTTTCACGACCTACGGCCAGCTTCAGCATGAGGAGGCCTTGGCTAGCGTGGACTGTGCCAGATTCCACCC
>JAULKM010053223.1:0-12648 GCA_032355605.1 Rubia tinctorum
GTTAGAATGACAAATCCCACAAAACATTGCTCGTTGAGCCTCTCTTCTCATCATGAGTTCCCTCAAGGTGAGATGTTTCATTTTTTTTATTTATTTCAAAAATTCAGAATGATATTGCAAGGATTCTCGGTAAAAATTCACCAAGAACTCAAGCAATACCTACTTTAAAAAAAACAACCAAAGAGAAAAAGAAAATAAAAATAAGTAGAAAATACTCACACATAATATGCCTAAACACTTAAAAATATATACGTCTCCTCCCCGGCAGCGGCACCAAAATTTGGGAGGTCGTCGTCGTGTCTCTCAAATATAACTCGGGGTCATAGTGTATGGGTTCTTGTGAAGAGGATCGAGTACGAACCATACACCAAGAACTCAAAAAATACATCTCCAAGCCAACCTTTTATCAAATAAAAACCAAATAAAAGAAAACTAACAAACATTCACAACTAGAACATATTCACTCATAATATGCCCAAACACTTAAAAATACACGGCTCTTCTTCTGCAGCGGCTTCAACATTTGGGAGGTCATCGTCGTACTTCTCAAAGATACAATTTATAAGCTCTAAATGCTTACTAAATACAATTAAGTAGATTGTGATAAATCGGGGTCATCTACAAAAAAGAAGGATTTTCCTAAGGTTTCTCACGTATAAAGGTGAATACTACACTAGATATAAAGATATATACATATAAAAAAGCTTGTAAAGAGGGGAGGGTAGGTTTTTCTAAATTATCAATTTAAAAAAAAGCTAACTAGGAAGCAATGTATATCTACTAAATATGCAACAAACTACTAAGAAGAGTTTAAACAAAAGTTACGGGACATTGGGCGCAATTGATTTCCACTTCCAAACCTCTTATCTATCATTAAACATACAAACTATTCAATACTCTTACTACTTGTTGTGAAGATAAATCTTCTATCCTTCTTTGATAGTAGTTTACAAGAGTGAATTCGATATCTCTTGTTAAACCTCACTAATGACTCATTTAGTCGATCAACGCCTAAAAGTATCCTATTAATGGTATTAAGTAAAAATAATCAACCAACTTGATAACACGTATAAACACCACACCGTGTCAAAGCATTCAATAAGCATTTTGTATATTCAAATTCCAACACCATTAATGTATTCAAAAAGCAAATTCAAAGCACAATAAATACACAATAGCAAAGCATTAAATAGCTCATATATAGTTGTCAATACATGGGTTTGGAAGCCTTAATCAATTGCTCTCAAGACTAAGTTTAGCTACTAGAATTCATACTAAACAACAATAGCAATTCAAACATAAAATGCAGATGAAAGAAAAATGAAGATGGCAGAAAACTAGGGTTTTATGGTTGTGGAATCAGGGAGGAAGAGTTGCTAGAACAAGAGAAGATAAGAAAGTATTTATAGTACAAAAAATTCAAAAATTAGATCTGGGCAGTGGTCCGTAGTGAGTCACGACACATGCGTCGCGAGTCGCGAAAGACAGAGTTAGCTGCCCTTACATATTGTCTTCCTTTTGTCTAAATGTATTTGTCTTCTCTTCCTGTCTTCATGGTCTTCATTACCTTCAAAAATTAGTCTTCATGGTCTTCAAATATTCAAACCATTACCTTGTCTCACAAAATCCTTACTGATAGTGATAAGAGAGCTAAAGTTTCTCTTAACTCTAGTAATAGAATTTCAAGGTAAATGGGACTATCCAAAGCACAAAAATATACCATAATGAGTACAAAAGATCTCAAAATCATCGTATAATATGGATATATAAGGTGCACACATGCATGCGTGGCCAAAGCAAAAAGGAAAATAGCCCTCGGTTGGACTTCGCCCACCCCGCGCATTGAAGTGCGCGGCCGTGAAATTTCTGATCAGACCACACCCAATAGAAGCGCAGCTAGCTCATTTCTGCTACTTTAAAAAAAAAATTTAGGCTCATTCTTGGCCACTTAAACTATAAATAGCTTCTATCTTTTCCTCATTTAATATGCCCGAGTTTCTCCCTCTAGAAACCTTAGTTTTCATTAACTTTTCATCATTTAATCTAGGTTTACCATGGATTCTTGCTCATTTGTTATGGGTTTAGTTAATCTAGGCTAAATATATTTTTTGGATCAATTCATAAGCCTTTCTAGTTTGAATTTTTGAGATTTGCTCTATCCTTTTTTGTAAATTGATTATCAGGTATGTTTTGTGTTTTGTGCTTTGTTTTATGATTAATGTATGATTTATACTAGGATTATCAACTAGTTGGTGATTGTGAATTGATTGTTTTCTAGGTTTTTTGTCAAACCCAGAGACTTTGTCTTTTTATTGATGTGATTATTGTTGATTGATGTTAGGTTGTAATTAGGGGTGACAACTGCTTGTGATTGTTGATTGATGAAATTTCTTAGGTTTAGGATGATTTTTAATTGGTTTGCCTAATTATCAATGTGGCTCACTAATAGCGTCTAGCATGAAGGCCCGATCCTGGTAGTCGTTATTATTACATATACTTGTATTATCGATATGTTTATCTCTTGTAGGACAATTCGTTAGTTGTGTTTGGTATCCATGTTTATTGCTATTCTCAGGGAAGTCTATGATACCATTTGTCTATATTGACCCAAAGGTAAGGGTTATTGTGTGATACTGATTGCCCACTCTAACAATAATCGAGGAGCGGTGAGAAGTGTCTTCAATCGAAAAGTGTTGAAAATTTCTCCACAATATGAGGTCAATGCATAAAAATAGGATATTTAGTCGATGATCAAAAGATAACTAGAAATTTATACCAATTGCACGAAGGACTCGTTATCATTGTAGTTACATATTGTGTGCTAGTTGTGATTGTTACTTAGTATAAGGTTCTATTGCTTTGCTTATTGGTTTATGGTCGATACTCATACCAATAGACAAGAGCTCTTGCACTGCGATCCTGATATTTTATGTACACTCCAGAGGGTAAGGAGACTAGCTATTTTGCTAACAAAGGTACTCAAGAACACCCAAAATAGTCACGCCAACTATAGCGGATGATACTAGGACTTTGAAAGAGATCATGGCTCGTAATCTAGAGAGTCAACTGCTTTGCATCATTTTCCCTCCTCTTCTAGAAAATATTAGTTGTGAACTCAAGTCTGGAATGATCCATCGTCTACCATTTTTCCACCGGATAAATGGGGATGATACAAGCAAGCAATTTTTGCAAGTTCCACCTTGTGAGAATGAATATCAAGCCACCTGGAGTTTTGGAGGATATTTTAATCTATGGGTGTTCCCATTCTCATGGAAGGATGCGGCCAAAGATTGGTTATGCTACCTTCCCCCAGGAAGTATAACATCGTGGATGGATATGAAGAAGATATTCTTAGAGAAATTCTTCCCAACATCCATATCGATGGGTTTGAAGAAAGAGCTGAGCAACATCTCCCAATGGATGGGTGAATCTTTAAATGAATATTGAGAAAGGTTCAAGATGTTGTTCCACAAGTGCAAGGTAAATATTCCCCTTTTTGATGTCATTTATTAAGTACCTTGGTTTGATAAATTCCTCAAAGAATTATGTACCCTTGTGAGAAATAAAACATTAAAAATGGCAAGAAGATAAAAATTGGTGGTCAAAGCTTTCGAAGAAAAGAAAACATAGAAGTAGACATTAAAACCTTTGTTACTATGTTTCGATTGATAAAAGGTTTTCAATGTTTCGATTGATTTGTAAACTCCAATTTTTTTTATTATTAAAATATAAAACATGAATTACTAAAAAGAAACAATGATTAATTAAGAAGGCTAACATTGAAGAAGCCACATTCAACAAAACACCAACAAGTTCACAATTCAATCCAGACCGAGAATAAAGTATAGAACATACTAACAATAAAATAGAATAAAAATACAAGTCTTAAAATCAAGTGAAAGGACAAATGTTCTAAGGTAGGTGCGACTCTAAATCATCCTTAAGATCACCCATGGATGTGGACCGGTCAAGACAAGGGCAGCGGATAGCAGCGAAATGACATTCATATACTCGTTGTCTTTTCTCCATCTTCAAGATCTTGGCCTTCATGGCAGCAAACTCCTTCCTCACCCACTTGTAGCAATCTCGAACAATTCTGAACTAAGATTTCTCCAAATCTACAAATGTTTAAAACATAGGCATAAATATGTATAATAATATGTTATTAACTTAAACAAATTGCAATATAAAATATGAAATTGCAATAAAATAACTTACCATCATCAAGTCTCAGCCTCTTGCCCGACTCCCCATCTTGTAGAGCTGGAGCACACCATTTAACATCTACCAACACCCACCTCTTATTCTCAAAGTTGGTCTTGTCAAAGTACTTTGGCACCTTCTCCTCACCGGTGATTTCTACACCCTCGACCTTCCTCAAAAATTTGTGATCAAATTCCAGTATGGGAGGGAGACTCTTCACTACCTTAGTCGATGTGCCAACATAAAGCATGTGCCCTAAGATAGCCACCCCGGGGTTTAGTTTCCGACCCTCGATTATCAAATAGAACAACATTAATGCGCTATAGTGGGCTCTGTGATATGTCCGAATGTGGGAACTAAGCATCGATCAATCATCTCATAGACTATGTGGGAATCTACGGGTAGAACTTTGAGGTTGAAAGTCTCCGGTTTGCCCAAATCCCTTGCATCACGCCCAGAATACCTAACACTACATTAAATAGGGTCAATGTAAGGGTGATCAATGAGTAGGGGCCATTTCCCCCTAAAGTAACAATCATTCAATGGACCATTGTTGTCTTCCGGATACACGCTTTCGGGGTTCCCATATGGGCAATCTAGGGCCTCGTTCAAAATCCATTCATTAAGTGAAATTTCTATCCCCCAACCTTAGTTGAGTAATCACCATTCACCTCAATTAAATTTCTATAGAATTGACAGCACAAATCGAAATACGAAGACTCATTGTACCCCAACAAACTTTCCACATATTGGTTCTTAAATTTATCTAATGGATTAGCTAATACAATTCTTAGATACTCATTGAAATCAACAATGTAGCAATCAAGAAACTTTCCCTTCTCATGTAGAATATTATACCTAGATTGTGTAGGTAATGAGAAAAATTTAACACTATCATACCCGGGATTATTGCCGGTCGATTGAGAATGGGAAATACACCTTGAACCACCCTTTGCCTTGGTTTGGGACTCTTTTTGGTGTTTGATTAAATATTATATTGGAAGGAATTCAGATGAAGTGGGGAATTCTCTCTAGGGTTCGTGTTGACAGTGGAATTCGAATGGTCGTCTCTGTTTTTGGGGTTGTTTTTTATACTACTTAGGTTCCGAGTCTGGAACCAGTTCGGCCCTACATATGTGTATGGCCAAAATGGTTGTTCCGAGTCTAGATCTTAATCGGCCCTATAATTGGTAAAGACTGATCTCCTTGTTCCGAGTCTGGAACGGGTTGATTTGCTCTTTATATTTCTAGGGTCGATTAGGTTCTGAGTAAGGAACATGTTTGGTCTTTTAAAAAATGAAGCATTTTTTTTACAGATTTGGCCCAAAAATTGGGGCCGAACTACGAATTGAAGTTTTCGAGTCCGAAAGCATTTTCGGCCCTTTATTTTTTCCTAGACTTTATTCTGTTCTGAGCTCGGAACCAGGTTCTCACCCTTTTTATAAAGGGCAGAGCCTGTTCCAAACTCGGAAGAGCGTATGGGTTAATGTACAAATTTAAAAGTGTATTTCTAACTTCTTCACATCCAAGTGATTTCTATTATACACATTCTCTCAAAATTCATCCAACTTTAACCTAATTAATCCAAATTTGAAATAATTGATGTACATTTAAAGAAATTATAATAAAATATCCAAATTCATCCAAATGTGTGCAAATTCATAATATTACTTAAACAAAGATAACACAATTGTACGAATATCCATAGATAACATCTCATTTCTTGAAATTTACTGCCTAAAATTTCTACATCATTCGGTCATCCTCTGAGTTATGGCCATCCCCTTGTTTTCCATCATTGTCCACCCCCGGTGTGTCAGCAGGGTCACTATCCAACATGATCAGATCAAATTTAACTTCCTCTTCATCCACGCTTAGCTCGATCTGGAGTCCTTGAGCTTTAAAGAACCATTGTTGTTGTGCATACGCTCTTGCTAACATGCCCGACGTCTCTTCTACATTACAACCAATGAAGTTTAGGTAGCCCTCTAAGGTGGTCTTCTAGCTGCTCTCGAACCTAATAAACAAATAGAAATCCAAAATACATAGTTAGAACGAATTGTGGGCATCTTATGAAATTGTTTGCAAATTAATGATGACTTATAATTACTTACTAGATCCCAATCTGCCCCCAATGTCACGTTCCTCCTCCCTTGCCATTTTGGCATTCTTCACAACCTGTCCAGGAATAACCTTTTGCTTCCATTTATCATCAAACCCGAGCTGAAGGCCCTTATGTTGAAACCATGCCTCGTCAAAGAAATCTAAGCAGAGTGGGTGGTCTTTAGGTTTGACACCGGTCTTTTTGATCATTGCCATGATCAAGCCACCATAAGGGAGATCCTTCTTTTTTCCATTTTCGGACTTGAGCATACTGATCAAAATGGTATATTCGGGGTTAATTTTGACACCCTCCATCACATAGTAAAAAAGCTTAAGGTTCCCAATGATTGGCTCACAAGTATGTCCCTCTGTGGGCAAAACATTCAAACACACCCACTCATATATGAGCCTCTCCTTCAGAGTTAAGAAGCCTATGTCATAGCTATTTTTCGGGCCCGAGGTGCTTCCCAGTGTATGGAAATATTTCCTAGCCATGGCTACGGGGTCAATTGGGGTGGCTTCTGTGATGGATGACCAACTCTGTTGGTGATAGATATCTACCGAGTCACGTTTTTCTACATGGTTCAATGCATCAGGGGACAAGTAAAAGCTACCGAGGGCTTCACATATTGTATACTTATTGATTAAAATTTCATTTCCATTAACTTTTGTACTATCACAATTTTTTAAACTTAGCCCCAAAATGGCGCAAAATTCAATTACCTCATAAACATGAACCAATGTCTCCAAATGTTGATCTCTAAAATGCGTTAACAAATACTCTAAGCACAAATCTCCTACCAATGAAGAAGCAATAACTTTGGAATTTATATCCTTATGCTTTGATAATTCGACATACCTCCCCTCCGCTTTGCTATTGAAAAACCTTTGGGATGCCGATAGCTCGGTAATGGATTCATGACACTGGTCGCTCGCTGCCCCGCTACTCTTCTTTGTGTGTCTTGGCCTCGACACTGTGTAGTGAATGGGAATTTTGGTGTGGATTTTGGATGTTTGAGGCATAAGGGTTTTCAATTTGGGAGTTTTTTTTAACATAGATGGTTTGTGATTAGAACGAGGGCTTTTTATATATATAGTACAACCGGTTTTGAGTTCGGAATCACTTACTCTATTTTTTTCCCAAGAGCCAAACATGCTACGATTTTGGAACATTTTCCAGACTGGAAAAAAGAGGGTTAAAGCTGGTTTCAAAAGGTCATTAAATACTCTTTGAAAGCCCGCAGTTTTCTCATATTTTCCCTCAAAAAAACACCTCAAACCCATTTTCCTCATATCTCCTCATCAAAATTCAAGTTAACATGAAGTGATAATTCAAGGTAGATTTTCACTCATCCAAGTCCTACTTTCCTCATATACACTTGTTTGACCTCATCTCATTTTCTCATTTTTCTTAAGGGGGTGATCTTTGAAAGTGCTATTGGAAATTGATGGTGAACAAGGGTTTATTAAAACAAAATTTCCACTTGTTTGATGCAAAGGTTAGTGTTTTCAATGCCTACATTATTTGGTGCTCACCTTCCAGATTATAGATTGGTATGTAATTTTTAGGGCTTTCATGGTTTGAATATTTCTTGTTGCTATGTTGTGATAACATAATCATTGTATTTTTGGTCCTACATCGTGTAGTAAAAACTTAAGCATGTTTTATTATCAATCTAAGAATTTAGTTAGGGTTAGTATAATTAAAGTAGGATTTACTTCGCAAAGTATGTTCTTAAACTATTTTTCGTGAAGTCATTATTTAGTTGAGCATTTTTTGATTTAGGTTACTTGATGTCTAAGAAAAAGACTCGTGATGATTCTACCCTAAAATTACATAGTATCCATCAGGCAACACAAAAACAAGCTTGGGATGACGATGATAGATCCGACAAGATAGGATTAAGCAAAACACATTGTAGAACTTTAGAACGTAGGTTCGCTAGAAAAGAGTTAACCCCATTGGTTTTCAATAAGTCGGGTAAGTATTTGTCCAAGGAGCGTGCAAAGTGGTCTAGTTGGATTGTGAAGGTCGGTAAAAAAAAGGGTTAACATAAAGTATGATGGCATGAGGTGCCCCCTGAATATAAGGAGACATTATGGATGAAGTGCAAGGTATACCGTTATTTGCAATAATAAGTTCCGCCCCTAGATTTCCCCTAATGTTATTCCAAAAATTAACCCCAAGTTATTGTAACTCTCATCTTAAAAATCATCATAAAGACCATTCTAAAGAGATGCACCTGAAATGAAATTTCTTACAAGGAAGGCAACAACAATGATGTGCAAGAGTTGGTGCGAAGACGAATACACTTTATCAAGATATTACAAATTTTCTACAGAGAAAGGTGATCGCTCATGGATAACTTACACACACATTTAACCAGAGAGATGGGAGACCCACAAGAGAACAGCTCTACAGAATGACTCCAACGCTATTTAATTTGAATACTTTTTAAAAGATAACATAGATTTACATGTCTTCAGTGATAACATATCTCTAACAACCTAACATAGGATACGATGAAAGAAAAACAAAGTGTTGCCTATCTAAATTTAATGCCTCACCGATTGAGCCATGGTTGGTATGGAGTTGCGGCACTTACATTTGTGAAAGAACGTCTAGAAATAGATGTTCAAATGAAAATTGAGGTAGGGATGACTGAAGAAGAGGCAAGGGCTACCATATAGCTGTTGGATGTGGTTGGGAATGAGAGGTGTGATCTATTTCTTAAAGGCCTACAAAATAAGAAGGGTGAATACAAGAAGAAAGCCAAAAAAGAAGTTGTGGAGTGAGTGGTAAACCCTAAAATTTTTTTTGTTACCATCTTTTACAAACCTCTGTGAATTTCTATTAATATTCCATTTATGTTAATATTTAGGCACAATTAAACAAAGATGCATTGGAGGAGAAATTCATACCCACATTCAAGCGCAACATCCTTTGTGCGGCTACCAACAAACCCGAACACCCGGGCCATGTGTGGGGAGTGGATACATTCTTGAACCAACGTGAGGCATTTGGAATTACATGGTACTATGGTCAAGCACAACCATCACTAGTAGACACATTGCAAAAACTAACACTTGAGCAAGAAAAACCAATTCAAACTCAAGACATTCTAATCCAGAATTTGATCCAACTCATCCCCCTGGTTTCCATCATTTATATAATTTTACACCCACTTGGACTTCGCCATCAAGAGGATACACCATTCTACCAAAGATGTCGAGGTTAATCGGGCAATCGTTGTTTTTCCTGGAGACGAAGCCGACAACCGCGAGAAGGTCATCCTCGCTAGTGACAAAAATGTACGCATCTAACATTTAACTACCAATGAATAAAATAGTTTGTGTGATATTAAACAAATGAAATTGGTGTGATTTAGGGTTCACGTGTGTGTGAGCTTCAAATTGATCAAGACATGGATGGTAGACCACTCCACGTTACCAATGGAATCTTGCACGAGTTAATGAAATATCATCACACTGTACCAATTGCAAAAGATTCGTCAATATTCTCTTTGGAGAAAGAATTGGTGATGGGTGTCCCGTTGCAAATTCCCGACGGTGAATACAAGTTTGTAGGTCCCACTCGTGGAATGTTTCTTTTCTGGCCGCGTCGACTAATATATGCCAATCTTATAAAGGATCAATATTTGAAAGTGAAGCAGCCAAAAAACCTAAACCAGTCCAACCTACACCTAAACTAATCCATAGGACACCAAAACCGTCGAAACAACACCACACACTACCCAACAATATGTTTCTAAAGCATAATTCCCGAAAACTCCCCACACTTTGTTCGAGTGCTCTACAATTGGCTTCAACCTCATGGACACAACTCAACATACACATTATTGGGAAACAAATGCGTATTTGGTGAAATAGATATATCATTGCGATATGGAGTGATTTCGAAGAACTTTGGAAATGAGAGCAAGTTAATCAGACGCTTATATCCATATACATCTTGTAAGTAAAATATATAGATTGTGTGATATTTTATTAATACATATTATCTATTTTTAAATCATTTTTTACCACTAATTTGAAAAAAAATCTTAATTTCACAGTACATGTATTTCATATTCAATCAAAAGAAGGGATGTGGTTGGATACCTGTGCTAGGTGATGATCCCGGTATGTTTACATTTTCTTGTAACAAAGTGGTAAGAATTTTCAAATTTTCATGTTAGATCTATGAGTATCAATGTGATTCTATATTTCTTGTATGAATCCTTAGATCTTGGGAAATTACATGAAACCAGGGTAGTGATCCATTTGGCTGACCGTTCTAATGCCTACTCTAGGGGAATTATGGAATATGTATTGGTCAAAGTTGATAAATTGATTTTCCCGGCCAATTTCTATGTTCTAGATATGGAGAATGACAAACGTGCCACCTTATTTTATTAGGAAGGTCATTTTTTTAAAACATCTAGAACTAAAATTGATGTACATAGTGAATGTTTGAAATGGGGGAAATTGTGAAGTTTAACATTTATGATGCCATAAAATTCCCTAATGAGGGTCATTCTTGCGATGAGATTGATATTGTTGACATTGTCGATGATTATGTGCAATTTGTATTTATGGCTGAAGGCATGGATTGTTTGAAATTAACTTTGGAAAATAGTCATGATGTGAATGAATTGCATGATTATTCTTTGATGGTAAAATTACTTGAGACTATAGAAAAGCTCGATTTTGTTGAGAAGCTACCTCTTGACCTCCTTTATGACGTTCTTCGTGCACCTCGGGATGTGGGAGTCCCTGCATCTCTTGAGAAGGCACCGACAGTGGAATTTAAACCACTACCAGAGAGTTTGAAATATGCGTTTCTTGGTTAAAAGACACTTTTCCCATGATGATATCAAGTAAAATCACCAAGGAAAAAAATGGGAGATTGATAGAGGTTCTTAGAAGCCATAAGGAGGGTAATTGGGTAGGCTATTGGCGATATCAAGGGGATTAGTCCCTCCAGTCGCATGCATTGTATCTTGTTAGATGATGGGGCCAAAATTGGTTAGGTTACCCTAACGCCGGTGACCTATTCCCTCCCGGCGTTGCTAATAAATGACCTTTATCACAGGAGATCTACTAATTGAACCGAGAGGAGGCTATCAAACATAGAGATTTGTAATGTTGCTCTCATTCCTACTACTACACTACCAAGATGTTAGATAATGGCGAGTACCGGGGTTGTCCACATAGATGTTAGGAATCTAATAATCAACTACACACAAACGGCATCGGTGCATCAATCAAACCACGTGTTAGGAACAATCAGTGTTGGTAAAACAAGCATAAGGGATGGTGTTTCTTATAACTAAAACAACTAGTATGCAAATGGTCACGAGAATAAACTATATAAACTAGCACTACCACAGACCCCCCCCCCCCCTTTAGCACCAGTTTTCTGGCACCGGATTTTTGAAAATCGGTACCAAAAAATAGCACCGATTTTCAAAAAACAGGTGCTTAAGTGAAAAATCGGTGATAAAAAAATTTTGCCCACCGGTTTTATTATATCTAGCATCGGTTTTTTTAAAAACGGTGCTAAATTTGGCACTAGTTTTTTAACACCAGTTCTAGAGTTAAAATATTGGTGCCCGAAAAATTTGTGAAAACCGGTGCTATTTTTTGGCACCTATGTTAACAAATTGGTGCTAAATATTTTAAAATTCAATCTTCCCGCCAAAAATTTCAAAAACATTGACCAAAATTTAGCACTGGTTTTCAAGAACCGGTGCCTGTGTTAAAAAACCGCTGCCAAGATTTTCAAAATTCAATCTTCCCGCCAAAAAATTCAAATAATTTGCCAAAATTTAGCACAGGTTTTCAAAAACCGGTGCCCAAGTTAAAAAACCGGTGCCTATGTTTTTAAAATTCAATCATCCCACCAAAAAAATCAAAAAATTCGGCAAAATTTTTAAAATTTTGGCAAAAAATTTCATGAGATATATGCTGCTGCCCGCAGTTGCACACAGCCAGCAGCATGCAACCAATCTAAGCTAAATTATATTTTTGCTTAAAAAGTAAAAACTTTAATCGTAACTCCAAATTGAAATCCGCTTGAACATGGGGCTTCTCTATACACCCCCATTTTATTTTCCATATTCGTAACGGAATATTTACCATCGATTGGGCATAAGAACATATCTGTAATCCTTTTCGATTTCTCTTCCTTACTTCTATGTAACCAACTCTAAAATACTCTCGAACATATACTAGCGTTTTCCCACAATTCACCAAAAACAATTTATTTAATATTTTTATATTTAGGTAAGAATAACAAAAATCATGTATTTTGGATCAATGGATGATGGGGAAACACAA
>JAULKM010053254.1:0-12648 GCA_032355605.1 Rubia tinctorum
TATTTATGGTCAAAGTTTGGCAAATTTGACTTTGAAAATTTGACTTTGCCAATTCTGCTGGGACGGAGGGAGTATAATTTACCAATAACAAGCATTGGCTCAGCATCAGAATATTGACTGGAGTATTAGTTAATCACATCTCTACCATCTCTTGCAAACTGCAGCAATTTTGCCACACACCAAAAGGAAAGGGGATATAATAAAACACAAATTGAGTTTCCCTAAATTACTTTATATTTCAAAGGATTTAGAAATTGTGCGTTTTTTTCTCCAAATAATTTTTAATTTTTTCCCCCATAAAATCCATTCTGGGAGAGTGAAAATTGTCTGAAAAAGTAATATCTTAGTTACACACAATAAGTGAGACACTACATGAGACTTAAGAGTCACTCTCAAAAGAAGTGGAAACACTTGAAAATTCACAATAGCGGTTGGAGGTTGTCCCAAACAAGCTTGGCCTTTAGCCAACCAAGAAGATGGCCATCGAAATCAATCGCCAATAAATGGACCAAATAAAAACAATTGTTTAATTCTGTGACATTTTGATTCCTTTTGTTAGGCGGAAAACCACCCACAACTAGTGAAAGAGAAATGTGACAAAAGTGTTTCCATTAAATTCCACATAATCATTACTCAAAAAAGAATAAAAAAATTTTGTGGGCATTAATTTCTGTGGGGGGGAAATACGAATAAATAGAATTTGTTTATTTGTTCCGACAAGATGATAACATTGGCCTAATATCAGCTGTATTGTCTGCAGGCAACCCAAAAGCGGTCATCAAATGGCGTATCGTATGGAGAAGATGTGTTGACGTTAATTGTGGATCCCCAGATTGATCAATTACTCGTTGTTGCTCTCATGACAGTTCATGCTCTCATTCATCGTACAATTTGATTCATTTCAATCAAACTTGTATGATTCAATTCTTTTTGAGGTTTTGCATAGTGAAAAATCCTGATAAGTGCGTTATATATACACTTAATTGTACATATATACACCAAGGAGAAAATGAGAACGGGAAAAGAAGTACGTGCAATTGCACGTGTATTCCGATTGTTAAATGTTTATGTTGTTTCATCGTGAAGAGAACTAAAGAAGTATATGATTGCGCCCCGCACCGTAGCCACCGTATCCACCGCTCGTTAAGTCTGAACCTGCAAGACAAAGCCCTCGGAATGGTTCAGGGGGAAGAGTATCCGAAGCTTAAATCAGAAAGAGTGTCTATCAAATTAGAAATGAATAGTTTAGTATACAGTGTTACCTTTCTTCTTCTTTATATAGGAAGGTTGATATGACAACCATTTTGTTTGCTTGTGATGCAAGAACTAAACTCTTCCATGAGCCGGCCCAATGGTTATTACTCAAGAGTTATTATATTGCGTATAAAATAGGGTAACTTGGGTCGATTATACTAAAAATTTGAGGCCCAGTATGAATGTGCATTATCAACAAACCCCAAGAAAGTTTAGGGTTCGAACCTTGGATTCATCCCATGTTTCTATCTTCGGCTTCGGGGTTTCCTGAAACGAGTTCGTTGCTTTGAACTCACTGTTGGACACGGAGGACGATTTCCAAGTCCCTCGAGGATCTGAGGGTTCACCATCGGGGTTGACATGGGTCCGACCTTCGAATAGGCTCATTTGTGAAGGGTTCGATCCTCGGCTTTATACTTTTAATTAAGGACTCAGGGATGCGGATTTTTCTCTCAAATTCGTCTATTTACATGGGGTCCCCCGGCTTCGATAACGAGGAATAGGGGGGCTGCGACCTCCTATTTCAGAGGGGGCTTCGGCAAGAGAAGTGGAAAGGTCATGAGGGGCGTGTTGCCCATTGATGCCTTCAAGTGCATGAAGTTCACGTCAAATTCCATGCTCGCCACTTTTCCCATTGATTTTGGGAATCTTTTTCCTAGACGGCCCATTATCCCATGTTTTCCTTGATATTTGGCGGCCCAAGGCATCATTGCTTTTCTTTTTCACCTTCTAAAAATATCGCCTCCAAGGTTCTTTACTTATTTTTCACTCAAATTTCCCAAGGCCATTTTTTTTCTTCTTCTTAGAGCTTCCGCCGTTTCCCAAGGAACTCTTGCCAGTTAGCTCTGTTCGATCCATTTAGGCCAATTTTTCATAAGTCCCATTTTTGCCCTTCCGTTAGACTCTTTTTGTTTTTTCTTTCATTTCCCAATGTCGCAAACAATTAGGGGGGAAGGCTATCCCAGTATATTTTCTTGCCATCCCTGCTACTGGCGGAGTTGAAAACTCTCAGCTTCAGGAGTCCGACATCGTTTCTTCATCGATAACCGGATGTGGTTCGTCCCGCGGGGGAACTAAGAAGTAAGCGGTTAGTTGTCCAACTCCGCCTTTTATTTTTCGCTAGAAGTGGGTCACCTCGAAGGAGAGGGTTCGAAGGGAGGTAAATATCCAAAAGGATAGAGAGGTTCGGTGCTTTATTTATGAGGAAATTTTAACCTCTGTCCTTGAGAGCCCCCAACCCATTCCCATAGAAATTTCCCACCTGCTATCTACCCTCCCATCAGTGATTAGGGTTCCCGAGGATTTGAGATTGGAGGTCCTTCGAGACGACGAAACCCCAGACCTCTTAAGGTCGGAAGGTGCCCTATATATGAGCGTCACATTAGATTTGGGCTCTGTTTCCCCTCCCTCCTATCCTCTCTTGGCTTCTTGAGGAGCACCAAATCAATTTGGCCCAACTTCATTTCTAACGTCGCACTCTACATAATGGCATTCATGACCCAGTGCAAAAACCTAGGATTCACCCCTTACTACGAACTTTTTAGGTACCTTTACTATCTTTCTCGTAGCAAGAACGCAGTGCACAATGGTACGACAATAAAGGAGATCTTAACTCTTAGCAATAGGTTCATAGATCAACCTATTAAGATTTCTTCAAACTACCAGGACTGGAACAAGCCTCCGATATACACCTTCGATAGTGAGGCTGAGTGCTATTACTTTCCAAGGTGGAACTCAAAGCCCCGGTTCGAGAACATTTCAAACTACTCCACCCCCAAATCTGTGATCGCGGATAGGGATAGATTTTTATGTGAGTCCTTAGACATAGCCACCTATGGGAAGAATATGTCGGGTTACTCTTGGCCGCCTGAGATCTATGAGAAATGGATGTATGGTCAAGAGACAGTTTTTATTAAGCCACCCCCCTTCTGCCTTTCCGAGGGTCCTTTCAACTAAGAAGTAGAAGAAGAAGAGAAAGGAGGGTGAGAGAAGCAAACCCAAGAGGGGTAAAAAGAGGGACCTTCCAGCTTCGGAGGAGGAGACTTAAAAAATAGTAAAAATTTTGGGTCTTCAAAGCCCTCAGAGCCTCTTATTGTGGCTGAAGATCAAAGGGCCACCGAGATCGTAGTTTTTTTCTCTTATATTGATATTTTTCAATATTCGTGTAAAGTTTAATTGATACAAGTTGATGTTTTGTCCTTTTTTTTTGTTGATATGGATTGATATTTGCATTTTTATTTTTATTTTCTCATATTGATATTTTTCATTTTTCGGCTGAAGTTTTGGTAATAGGCGTTGATGTTTGTGGTGTTATTTTTCTGATGGTGATGTTTTTCATTTTTTAATGAGCTTCAGTTATTAGGAGTTAATGTTTGTATCTTTTTGGTGATAAAAGTTGATATTTGTAATTTTTAAAAAAAATTGTTGACATTTTTTATTTTTAGTAAATAATTCATACTCTTGAGGTACCGTAGTTTTTTTTGATGTTTTTTCTCATGTTGATGTTTTTCATTTTCTGGATGAGTTTTAATTGATTTGAGTCGATTTTTTGTATTTTTTTTTGTTATATGAGTTGATATTTTCTGCTCTTTTTTCCTCTCATGTTAAAGTTTTTTATTTTCTCGGTGAGTTTTATATGATACAAGTTGATGTTTGAAGTTTTGGTTGAAAGAGTTTGATTTTTTTGTAGTGTTTTGTTTTCTTATATTGACGTTTTTCATTTTGTGGGTGAAGCTTAGGTGATAAGAATTGATATTTTTAGTTTTTGGCTGATATTAGTTGAATTTTGTAATTTCTATTTTAAAAAATGACAATTGAAGCTTTGTTGATGTTTTTATGATTTTTAGTTGATGTTTTGTTAGTTGTAGTCAACTTTTAAAAACAAATTGTCGATTTTTATTTGATTTATTTTTTTGCTCCAATTTTTTAGTAGATGTTTTTTTTTCCGTTGATGTTCTACTATTTTTGCTGATACTTATAATTTTCATTTCGATGATTATATTATTTTTTGGAAAAAATAGGCCAAAAAAAGCCCCGAAAAAATATTAGTGATAGGTCTTTGTAAAATTATTAGAAATAGGTCCCTGTAAGATTATTAGAGATAGGTCCATGAATCTAGAATATAGCTAGAATTGCATAAAGGACTTTGCCTAAAGTATAGGCTGACTCATAGGAGAACATCTTGAAATGGAACATTTATTTGAGTGAAAGATTAATTTTGAAATAGAACACTTATCCGATGACCAAAATCGTAATCTAAAAACTTATAAATTTGACACTAAGATTTTAGTAGTGTATCTCCATTACTATGTTTATAATTTTCTTTGCAAGAAATAGTGCCATTTTTCTCAACTCAACTCAACTCAACTCATTTCATTTATATTTTCTCTTTTTATAGAGCATTGATAATTAATTTCTCATTCAATCATTTTCAATCTTTTGATAACGAATTCAATCTATTCAAAATGAAGCCTACATTTATCCAAATTTAACTTTCTACTATCATGTTTCCGACTTATCGACTTTTGCCGTCAGAATATAATATACTCCCTCCATCCCACTTTAAATTTCAAATAATTTTTTTTACGGTATCTAATAAATACGTTTGACTGTATTTATATATAACTACATACTAATAACGTACATAAAAAGTTGATATTTAAAAACTTCATGTAACAATGAATCTATTAGTATCTCATACGATAATGTTATTGCTCGTAAACATATTTAAATATATGGTCAAATTTTGACAAGTTTAACAGGAAAAAAAATTCTATGAAATTTAAATTGGGAGAGGACTCTATAAAGTAACTTTGAGGCAGTTTTACAATGGGGAAAAGTGCAAAAATGACCCTATAAGACTGAGAAAGTACATGAATAACTTTGTAAAATTTGAAAGTGCAGAAATAACCCTATCTCTTTGTCAGAATGCGCACCACCTCCGCCGCCCACCACCTCCACCTAAACCCTAGAACCCCCAAAACTAGCTTTGTCGCTCTGCCGCTCCCTGCAGCCACCCGGAAACCCTACCCCCACTGCTCCCTCGCCCACCGCCAGAAATCCTACCCTGGTCGAAGAACAGAATTATGCTCAGAAAAGAAGATGCCGAATCCGTTCAACCTCATTATGATATTCTTCTGCTTATTGAGCTCGTACGCCACCCCCAAATCTGGGTCGATACGGGATAAAGAGGTTAGAACAAAAGGAGGGTAAATTACAACGATAATTGGAAAGAGGAGAAGAGGATAAACTGCGGCGACTCTCTACTAACCCATAGCCGCTCTAGAAACCCTCTTCTACCAGCGCCCCCGTCGCGTCCTCCACCAGCGCCCTCCGTCTGTCGAAGCCCAGAAACCTTAGCCCCTCTACCAGCGCCCTCCGCCTCCCTCCTTCACCAACGTCCTCCGCTGCCCGAAGCCCAGAAACCCTAGCCTCTCCACCAGTGCCCCTGTCGTCCTCCTCCACCAGCGCCTCCCACCGCCCAAAATCACTTCGCCCGCGAATAGAGTGAATGATGGAGTTGGACAAAAGTGATTGAATAGTTTCAATGGAAAAACAAAGAAATGAGGCGGATATGCACTTTCGAAATGGAAAAAAACAAAAAAATATTTTGTTAAAAAGCATGAGGGCATTAATGTATTTTACTATATTTTGGTTTTTTAATTTTTTAAATGTAAAGGTAAAATTATCATTTTGACAATTTCCGGCTAATTTGATCATTGACATTTCAGTCAACAATTTCCAGGGTTAAATTTCCACTTTCAAATTTTACAAAATTATGTCTGCACTTTCAAATAAAATATAGAGTTAAAAATACACTTTTTTCTTTACAGTATTATAGTAGTCTCACAATAATATTAGTCAAAAGTTTAATCCGGCGGCTTCTTGTTCTGATCACGTCATTCACCTCTTGCAGACTTGCACTCTAGATATCACTTACGAGTCTTAATCTAATCGGAAAATTGCCCTCTCAAAACCCTCTCTTCACATCCGTTGCCGCGCCCCTCCTTCAAAAACCCTATCATTCTTCCAAATATCTTTTGCCCATCTTCTCATTATGTGGAGAGATGGAAAAGAATAATTTATTTTAATTGATATTTTTGTGTTATTGAATAAGTGTGAAACTTATCTTCATGCATTTCTTTTGTTCTTTGACCTGATCGATTATACATTGACGCAGTCAGAATATCAAAAGAGATCTGCAAGCACGAATCTTGAAGAACAATTAAGACCTTCAAGCACAAACCCTAGGTTTTGATTCTGTACTACACCAGAGAGTAAATATTCTCGAAAAATATTATTATGAAAGATAAAATCTCCGAAAAATACAAGATGTCTTTAAATACTATAATGAAACCCTGGAATGATAAAAAAGGAAATTCAAAATTAATTTTGAAATAAAAGGAAAATCAAAAAATCTCTATAATTTTTTTTTGCCATTTTGATACCTTAAATGAGCTCAAATGGAAAAAAAACTCCCTGGTTGTAGTACTCATTGAGACGGTTCCAACGAATCTAGCCTTGCTTGATTATGACTCCGAGCGCAAAAGTTATGCTCAAAATCGTATCAAACCTTTACGGCGATCCATCGCTTCGTCGATTTTGGCCATTCACACTGCATCAGTTTTATTCATGATAATAAATCAATTTAGTTGTTCGGGTTGATATAATTTTCTCGATCTAGTTGTAAAGATCGCATGTTTGTAATTTTCTTCGGACTAAATTATTTTTTCGGTCCTCAACATATTTCACAATACCATCTTTTGGTCCTCAAATCTAATACCATTTCTATTCAGTAAACAACAAATACAAAATGATTTTCAACAACCATTTTTTATTTTTTGGTTGTTGAATAGAAGCGGTATTGGCATTGGGGGCCCAAAAATGGTATTGTGAAATATGTTTGGGACCAAAAAAATAATTTATTATTTTCTTCGTGTTTTCCTTTTGGGGTTCCAATTACTTGGATTCGTCGATTTATTTTCCCAAGGTGTACGTTTACAGTTTGGACAACATAGATCGTAGTTTGGATCAAATGGTATTACAGTTGAAGAAAATCCCTCTTTGACACAGTGGTTGATGCTTAATACATTCTTCTCACCCAAGAGGTATGATTTTTATATGAAGCAAGTTAATATCTATGAGGCTGACACTACTTTATCTGTTGGATTTTTAATCTGTAATAGTACAGACGATCAAGTTGAAGTGCAATTTAGATATCATTGCAATATATTGTTTATTGCTAAAAACTGGTTAGATTAAATGTCAGTTCCACTCGTTATAATCGCCGTTGGATGATTTTCCATCATTTGTGAATGAAGATTTAAAAAAAAAACACATTTGAAGAATAATACGTAGGTAGCGTTTCAATTGAAATTGCTTAAATTATTATATATTTAATTATAATTAGGCAGTTTCAACTGTAATACCTCCGTTCATATTAATAATTTTTTTTTATGAATCCGTCTCTTGAAAGAAGGTTTTTTCATAAGTTATGCAAAAATGGTCATAACATAAGTTATGCAAAAACTAAGGTTTAAATTGCAAATTTGAAGAAATCAAGATAAAATTTTTGAGTTGCGTTGATCGGGTCATAAACTTATAACTACCGCACATTGTATACTAAATTTTTACTATTGCAACTAAAACTTTTACCTTTCTATAATTCTAATTCAACCCCATCTTTCTAGGTTGTATAAATGATAAGTCTGGTTGATGTGTAATTTGAATATCCTTGCAATAAATTTGTTATTGTTAGAGTCTAGTTAGATTGCAATAAGCTGAAGCGACCATTGACTTGTTTTTTCGGTGTCCGGTTGACCAAATATGCAACTGTAAGAACACATTCTCCCTAGAACTCAATCGGCAGATTGGCTTAAAAGCGCAAAGCACGAGCCACATTTAACAAATGGTGCTGCTTGCACTCAATACAACCATTTTGTTGTGTTGTATCAACCATAAATGTCTCAAAAATAATACCAGACTTAGCAAAGTATGATCTCAAAGGTAGAAATTATGTATCATTATCAGCACAACACGGAAAACTGTGCGCCCGAACTGGTTGTTTATTAGAGCACAAAATTCAATAAATTAAGAATCTACATCTGACTTAGAAACTAATAAATAAACCCAAACTAATCGAGAATAATCATCAACCATAGTTAAAAAAATAAAATGCACCACTAGAATATGATATTTTATAAGGACCACAAACATCACAATGTATTAATTCAAACAAAGAACTAGCATTAGAAGAGCTCAATGAAAAGCTATGTCTAGTTTGTTTTGCTCTATGACATACAAAACAAGGAACAAATATATTATTTGTGCTAAATCCAAGAGTCGAAACAAAAGATAACACCGTAGAGGAAGGATGTCCAAGACGCTAATGCCATAAATCAGAAGATGAAACTGAACTAACTGTCGGAATAGACTGTAAGATATGAGGACGAACACGCGTATCCAGTAGACGAAGCCAATAAACCCCCTTTGTTGTTCACCCATGCCAATCACAGTTCTCGTACTGATTTTCTATAAAATGCAATAATTTTTAGTAAAATAATTAAGACATTTTCAGACAGATAATAATCTAGGAGCATGATAATAAATGGTATCACAAATTAGGTATGTATAGCACATGAGTAAGAGTAAGATCTCCAAAGAAAATAGACCATATTGTGTAGCAGATGAGACAGATCCATCAGGCAGTATAATATTCACAGAATTGGTATTTGTAGTAATGTCAGTAAGAGAACCCTTGTAACAAGTTATATGATATGAGACTCCCGAATCAAGAACCCAAGGTGAAGTAGACTTAACTTACCTATGGTTAGATACACCATTAGACTGATTAAATAAATGTAGGGTTGTACTCCATTGGTCATCAGACAGAGTAGGACCAAAATCAGACCATGCAGGGGAACGGTGGGCGGTCTTCGCATGGCCTGGCAGCGACACAGTGGCTCCAGTAAACGGTAGTGGAGATGGGCGAGGATCAGCGGCCAGTGCGCCGTTCTTGGCGACGACAATCAGTGGAGTCGGCACCGACTTCCTTGAGCCTTGGATTTCTGGTTCAACTCCTTGAACCAATCTAGAACCCCTATGATCTTGAAACAGGTATCTTTGTTGAGGCCCTTGCGATGACAATGCGTACAATGAGATTCTTGCGATCAACTGAAGTGAGAGAAACTCTCGAAGAACCCGAAAGGTGGGCATCATTCAACATATGCCATAGATTCTGTTGAAGGTTCGCAAGACCGAATGACCTCTTTGTGATTCTCTTCCTGAGAAATAAGAGCATATACGAGCATGACAGGTGACAATGGATCAGTGGTCATGATGTTGGATCGCAAGGTGTGATGGCCTTCATCAAGACTGAGGAGAAATTGATAGATCATATCTTTCTCACGTTCATGAAAGGCATTAGCAGCATGGTTGCATGTGCACAGTGGTTTGAAATCTTCATATGTGAAAACTAAAGGAGGCCGAAGTGAGTTGTAATTACCAAACAACTTCTTCATTTTGCTAAAATAAATGGCAACATTCTGACCATTATGTTGACAATTATGCATATCTTCACGTATCTGCAGAATTTTTAGACCATTCGCAAGAGTAAATTGTGCCTTAAGATCATCCCACAATTCCTTAACCGTGCTGGTAGAAGAACGCAATGGTGGATCTAGAGTCTGTAAGATCCAACACATAAGAGTAGCATTAACTCTAGGCCAATCATCTGAATCAAGATGATTATTCGGGGGTTTAGTAATGATTCCACCAATGAAACCAATCTTATTCTTGGCAAGCATAACGCTACAAATCGCAGCAGACCATTCAAGATAATTTTCTTCACCTTTCAGTATGAAGGGACAGATTGACAATCCGGGGCCGTTAAAATTACCAATGTAGTAGGGAGAGTTCACAGATAGACCAGAAGGTACAGATCTCCCAGCGCCAAATTGTAATTGCAACTGTTTGAGTAAAGTTGCAATCACGTCGACGACATTGAGATTCTGTAGTTTGTGGCATCATCTACGGTAGTGATGCAAGCTTGCTTAGCAACATCGGGACCGGATTTAAAAGTAGATATAATGGCAAAGTACGATCAGATCTGTGACAGAAAAAAAATTGACAAAATGGACAGGCCATGGGGGCGCGTGGAGCAGACAACCGGCGACGCCTGGACAAGTGGAGCATCAACTCGTGTGATGTAACGGCGGTGCGTGCAGACGTAGAACTCAGCGATCGGATCAGCGACAACAGCGGCTGGTGAGCAGCGACGACAGTCGGAGATCTGGTGACGGACGGCCGGATTCGAATAGCTTCGTCGGCGGCGCGTGAAGACAACGCGTGGACGTCGGAGGCGGCGGAAGCTCAAAAACTGCAGCGGAATTTTATTTAGATTTTAGGATTTTAGCCTCTAATGTCATGTAGAAAATAAGGGTAATAATGTGTGATTGTATTCATACTCTGAGGTACATTATATTGAGGTACAAAGACCTATGTCGAAAAAGGAAAAAAATCTAATCTAATTACAATTATAATTAATATTCACATAATATTGCTATTTTAAAATAAATATCCTTGCTATAAATTTATTAGTGTTAGAGTGTAGTTAGATTGAATGTTAATTTCACTCATTATAATTGATATTGAGGATTTTTCCAGCTTGTTTGAATGATTGTTTAAAAAAAGAAGAAGTTAGGCAGTTGTAGATAGGAATCGATCTCTTCTAAACAAAAAATAACAATTTCTTTTTATCCACTGCACTAATTATGCATACATCATTAGAGACGAAAATGTGATTCGCCTTAATTATAACATCATATGGCATGAGGACAATGAGTTCAGTGATTTGATTAATCTAAATTCCAAAATATTAAAGTGCAACTTGATTTTAAATTAATCGTGTAAGAAGCTAGCTTAATTTTTACGCACGAAATGACAAATACAAATGCTTACTAATCCACCACAAAGGTACAAATAGGATTATCTGCCCCTCCAATACTTACGTTTCAATATGTTCTATGTCGTTGATAGACCAATTTTCTATTCATTTGACAATGTGCATAATCCAGGGAATTTAACTATTTCGAAACATATCGAAATAAATATAGAACATAGGCATGTATGAAATGACAGCAAATCAATTATTCATCACTTAAAATATATACACTGATTAAATTAGCCCTGAAATAATTTTCAGGGTTAAATACTAAAATGACTTTAAATTTATTTTGAAAGTGCCAATATAACCCTGCAAAAGTGAGAAAGTGTCAAAATAATTATAACTTTATGATATGTGTGTGAATCTAACCCTGAACACCGTTTACTTCAATTGTCAATGGGGTATTTAACCAGAATTTAAGAAAATGATTATTTTACCCCTACATTAAAAAAAACATTTCTTTTTCTTTTCTTCTTCACGAATCTCCTCCACCAGTCGATCTCCGCCGATACAGAAACCAAGAGTGTCGTCGACGCATCCTTCTTTCTTCACAAACCACAATCTCCTCCGCATACACGTCCTCGTGCGACGGTGGCTTCGGTGTTCATGCGGTGGTGGCGCCATGGGGCAAAGGTGGGTTTCATTGCCTTATCTTCCCGTTGCTTGGAAAAAGGAGAAAATGATTGAAGACGGGAGGGAAAAAGGAGAAAACGATTGGTGGTGGGAAGGGCAAAAGGATAAAACCCAAATTTGAGCCGAGGTGTCAGACAGTGTAGTAGTGGTGGGTGTGACGGGTGGTGGCTAGAGCGTGTGGTGGGAGTTGATGTGATGGGTGGTCCAGTTTGACTCGCGCCTTGCCCGAATCATTTTCTTCTACGTGTAGGGTTTGATCATGCCTCCACGGATCTCCATGTGGGTGAGGGTGAAGGCGGTACTTCGACGGTTGATGAGGTCGGTGATGATCATGCGGTGGACGACGGTGCGTATGGTGTCCGGCGTCACAGACTTGAGGTTGAGCGTGACGGTCCCCACCTGGGTGCTTTCGAAGGATAGAATTGGAAACTCTCCAATATGTGTACCTCTCATCTTGTTATGCATAGGCGGTTTGGAATGCCATTTTCTACCCCCACCGGTGGTTGAGACAAGTACTACAACCGTCGTTAATGGCGTCGTCAACGTAGACGGTGACGATACTCATTTTTCGCTTCCATCTCAGCCAATTCTCCGCCAATTTCCACCGATCTCCACCCATCTCCAACCTCAATCTCCACCACCACCCATCTTGGACCTAAAGCACCGCCTCTCATCTTAAAACTTCAAGCACCACCAGTACTGCCCTCTAGCACCACCACCACCCTCTAACATTACTACTACTGATAAGATATCAAAAATGTCATTTATTAAATGTCATTTATTATATTTTTATTAGTTTAGTATTTTTAGGAGGTCAA
>JAULKM010053276.1:0-12648 GCA_032355605.1 Rubia tinctorum
AGATTTCAGATAGGATTGTTCGCTATTGGACCATTTCAACTGGAGAAACTGTTGTTGCCTTGAACTTGCACTTGAACTGACACGTGTTAAGCTCCCAGAACTTGAAAATGGCTTGATAAAGCCGATAAAATATGTGGTAACTTAGCTAATGGCTCTTCAGCCACGACATCTTTGTGTTTTCCTTAGGAACGCGATGCAGAATTGTGTTTCACCTCAAAAATCTGTGGAGCCCCACTGGATGGACCCAATGGCTGTAACACAACAAGAACTATATGCTCTTCATCCCTGATAGAACTAACCACATGAGTTTCAAATAAGGCTCTTGTCTATGAAAGATGGTATCGGGGCTTGGGTTTAACAATTTTTTAAAAAGACCTTCCATCTCATTATAATGTGCTAATTGTGTGCTACTATATCTCTTGCCTTGTGAGTAAATTGTCAAAATAGTTCTTATGTTCAGTCGGAAGTCACATTGTGGTAGTTTATCTTTTAATGATATGTATTATTTCATTTAGATTTTGCAAAAAAAAATCCAAATGAACATTTGTTATAAACTGAAGATAAAACTAGTAAATCATTTTAATATTCCAATTAACAATGAAATCTCAAATTATTGTAAAGGTAACTCCTTATGAAGAGTTATGCGTAAAATGCATTTAATTAATTCATTGCTACTTACAATTTGATATAATTTTTTATTTGTAAAGCTTATTTTTCGACATGCTTTACATTTCCAAATTAAAAGTGGCTATTAATTATGGGGCTGCTCCTAAAAATATTTTATGAACATATTGTGGAACATGAATGCTATGATCCAAAATGGAAACCTACACCCAGGCATGTTAAAAAGGAAGCAAAATGATTTTTTTTGGAAAACGAACTAATGTTTCCTTGATTCAGGTTCAAAGGTTACTATCATATTGATTTATCATACTTCATGAAAAACATACACATTTTGTAATTCAAGTTTCAAATATGATTGCTCGAATATTGCACGTTACTAGACATTTGTTTTTATTAGTAAACTTTCTCTCTCATAATAATGAATACTTATTTTAAATTTAAGGTTCAAAATTAATTTCTCTAAAATTGATAATTCTTTTTAAAATAGGTTTTTTTTGTGGGGGGGGGGGGGGAGAACGTATAATTACGTGCAGTTGTTGAGCAAAATTAGGAATAACATAGCACGCATTGTTTGAGCAAAATATGAATAGTATGATGTGCTTTGTTCATTTTTTGCATATATCGACATGCTCAATGAAATTGTGAAGTTTCATATTGTAATTCATAAACAAGTTATTAGGCAGTCGTGTGTGTTCGACGTAGTTCCTTATTTCTATTAATTTAAAACCTCTCTGTAAACCTCAACTTCACGTAGTATTTTGCTGCACTACAACATGTTTGATTAAGAATTCAGATGGCTAATTGTTACTATTTAGGAGCTTGCCATCCATACTTATGCCACCAACTTGGTGTACAAAAGCTTCATGTGAATATGTAGTATTTATAAATAAGGCAAATCATGATAATACAAATAAATGAATGATATCTTGAGGCCCTCGCTGATTCTGTGATACAAAATAAGATTTTATTGTATTACTTCAAGGGGTTCAGATAAGAAACAGTTGAAATGAAGAGGGCTTTGTATGTATTTAATCTAAATATCATCGATGGCGTTCTAAATGTCATGTGTTTGGATTTCATATCCTTGAATGCTGTTCTGATCTTTACTTTTCCCTTCACCTATTATCTTAGCATAAGCAACATATGGCACATTGGTTTCAAATAAAAACCCGAGACCATCCTAAATGAAACAATCAACTACAACCTCAGGCACTCTTTTTTCCTTCCTGTCTAAGATGCATTGTTGAATTTTCCATTTAATTATTTATGAAGAGTTATTGGGTTAAATATATTTAATTCATTCTTTGTCAATTACTATTTGATAAATATATATAACTATTTTGTACCCAAATAAGTACAAACCACAAGTTTAGCAAAGGTAAAAAATAGTTATTGATCTTAAAATTACATCCTAAATTTAAACTAAACCAATTTTCCATCTACACCAACAAGTTTCTGAACACCTGACATGCAACACGAATCAGAACGTTGATACACATATCCACCAGATCAAACAATAACAAAAAATTCCCAATCCATCCTCTTACCTTTCGTGTGTATCTCAGCATGGCCGTTCAGTTGAGAACCCATTTCAGAGCCACTCGAAGGCGCGAAGAACTACCCATATTTATCAATGTTCTCTTGTACATTCTATAAATGCAATATCTTATGCCTAGTAACTTAACAGACCCCTGAAATTTGGCGTGCATGACTAAACTGAGTCATCATACCTGGTTATAGGAGTGGCTCCATAATTAGGAGAGGTTCCGATTTGACGTTCAAGTTAGTTGGCTCAAAGATGCACGTTATGAGTAATTATACTCAGACAATACACTTCAATAGACTTTCACCAATTCTGCCAGAAATTATCAATGTTGTTAAAAAATATAAATAATACAAGAGGAATAAATTTTGAACCTTAAAATCAGAACAAGTGTTTGTTATTATGAAAGAAAAAGTTAATTAATAAAAACAAATATCTAAAAACGTGCAATATTCGAGCATTGATATTTGAAGCTTGGATTACCAAATGTGGGATATTTGCAAGTTATCGGGTCAATTGATGTTATGGCCACCATTGCACCGAAATCACAGAAAAATTTCCTCACTTCTTTCACCCAAATATGTTTTATTCCTTTTTAACACAGCTCAGTGCATTTGGGTTTTTTTATTATCACATTTCCATTCCATGTTGAGATTATTAATTATAGAAAAATACTTAAAGGAGTGGCTCCATAATTAAAAGAGGCTACTTAGTTGGAAATGTAAAAATGTTGATAAATATTCTGTACAAAACAAAATTATATCAAATAGTAATTACGGTTCAAGGTTTCGTAATTTTCTCAATCCCCCTTGTGAAATATGAACTCCCTCATGCCACAACTTGAGAATGTGAATATCTCTATGAGTATTCCAGTGAAGCAGAAGAGGGGGTTCCTTAAAATTTGGCACAGATGACTGGAAGTTGTTCGATTCTTGGTCTGACTTTGTGTTGATGTTTAACCCGAAGAGCTAGAATATTGAAATAATTCTTGGGAGACCATGCTTGGTTGCAATACTTCCTCACAACCAAGAGTAGCTACCTCGAGATATCAGATAGGATTGTTCGCCATTGGACCATTTCAACAGGGGAAAGTGTTGTTGCCTTGAACTTCCACTTGTACCAAAACCTATTAAGCTCCCACTACTTGAAAATAGCTTCATAATGCCGATATAATATGTGGAAGCATGGTTAATGGCTCAACATCCACGACATATTTGTGTTTGCATTTGGAACGCGATACAGCATCTTGTTTCACCTCAAACATTGGTGGAGCCCCACTGGATGGACCCAATGGCTGCAACGCGACATGAACTACATGCTCTCTAACCCTGACACAACTAACCACGTGGACATCAAATAAGGCTCTTTTCTATAGAAGCTGGCATCAGGGCCTGGGTTTAACACTTTTTTAAAAATGCCATCTATCTCATTATAATGTGCTATTTGTATGTTAAATTACCAAAATAGTACTTATGTTCAGTCAGAAGTCACATTGTGGTTTTTTTTAATTGTATGCATTATTTTGTTTACATTTTGCAAAAATAATAATAATTGCCAATTGAACTTTTTCCATAAACTGAAGATAATACTAGTAAATCATTTTTAATATTCCATTTCTGATGAAATCTTTAATTTTTGTAAAGGTAACTCCTTATGAATCGTTATTGAATAAAATACATTTAATTAGTTCATTGCTACTTACAATTTGATATAATTTTTTATTTATAAAGCTTATTTTTTTTGGCATGCTTTACATTTCCAAATTAATAGCTTCTCTTAATTATGAGGATGCTTCTAGAACTATTTTCTAAACATATTGTGGAACATGAATCCTATGATCCAAAATGCCAACGTGCACCAAGGCGTGTTAAAAAGGAAAGGAAATGAAAATTTTCGGAAAACAAACTAATGTCTCCCTTATTCCAGTGCAAAGGTTACCATCATATCGATTTATCATACCTCATGCAAAACTTACACATTTGGTAGTTTCAAATATCATTGCTCGAATATTGAATATTATTAGACATTTGTTTTTATTAGTCAATTCTCTCTCTCATAATAACAAATACTTATTTATAATTTACGGTTAAAAACTAATTCCTCTAAAATTGATAATTTTTAAAACAATAGTTTTTTTGGGGGGAGGGAATGTATAATAACGTGTAGTTGTTGAGCAAAATTAGGCATAAAATAACATGCATTGTTTGATCAAAATATGAATAGCATGACGTGCTTTGTTCATTATTCGCATACATCTACATGCTCAATGAAATTGTGAAGTTTCATGTTGTTATGCATAAACAAGAAATTAGGCAGTCATGTGTGTTCGACATAGTTTCTTATTTTCTATTAATTTGAAACCTCTCTGTAAACCTCTACATCATGCAGTATTTTTCTGGACTGTAGCACGTTTGACTAAGAATCCTGATGGCTATTCGTTGCTATTCAGGAACTTCCCATCCATACTCATGCCACCAACATGGTGTACACAAGCTTCAAGTGAACATGTGGTAATTATAAAAAAGACAAATCATGATAATACGAAGAAATTAATGATATTTTGAGGCCTTAGCTTATTCTGTGACACCAAATAAGATTTTATTGTATTACCTCATGGGGTTCAGATAAGAATGAGCTGAAATGAAGAGAGCTTAATATGTATTTGATCCAAATACCACCTATGGCGTTCCAGATATCATGTGTTTGGATTTCGTATGCTAGAATTTTTTTTGGATCTTTACTTTTCCATTCATCCATGATGTAATGCGCATAAGAAACAAATGGCACATTGGTGTCCGATAAAATCCCTAGACCATCCCAAATGCAACAATCAGTTACCACCTCCGACACACATTTTCCTTCCCGTCTAAAATGTATTGTTGAATTTTCCAAGAATTATTTATGAAGAGTTATTGGGTTAAGTGCATTTAATCCAGTCTTTCTCAATTAATATTTGATAAATATATATTACGGTTATTTCCCACAAATAAGCAGAAACCACAAGTTTAGCAAAGGTAAAAAATAGTTCTCGATCTTAAAATTACATCCTAAATTTTTGAACACCTGACATGCAACTCGAATCAGAAGTTGATACACACATCCACCAGATTAGACAATCATGGAAACTTCTCAATCCATCCTCTTAGCTTTCGTGTGTATCCCAGCAGGGCCGTTAAGTTAATAACCCATTTCAGAGCCAACCAAAGGCGCGAAGACCTACCCATAATTATCAATGTTCTTCCACATAACCTTTAAAAGCAATATGGTACGCCCAGTATCACAACCTGCCCTTTAAATTTGGTGCTCATGGATAAATTGAGTCATTATATTGATTCATAGGAGTGGCTCCATAATTAGGAGAGGTTCCGATTTGAGGTTCAAGTGAGTTGGCCCAAAGAATGCACATTATGTTATACCTAATTATGCTCAAACAATGCACTTCAATAGACTTTCACCCATTTTGCCAAAAATTACCAATGTTTTAAAAATACAATAAATACAAGAGGAATAAATTTTGAACTGTAAAATCAGAATGATTGTTTGTTATTATGATAGAAAAGTTAACTAATAAAAACAAATGTATGATGAGGTGCGATATTCGAGCAAGGATATTTGAAACTTGCATTACCAAATATGTAAGATTTGCATGTTGTCGGGTTAATTGATGTTACGAAAAACATTGCACCAAAACCATGCTGAGTTTATTAATTATATAAAATACTCAAAGGAGTGGTTCCATAATTAAGAGTGGCTAGTTAGTTGGAAATGTAAAGAATGTTGATAAATATTCTATACTAAAAAAATTATATCAAATAATAGTTACAGTTCAAGGTTACGTAATTTTCTCATTCCCCCCTTGTCAAATATAAACTCTCTCATGCCACAAATTAAGAATCTGAATATCTCTAAGAGGGTTCCAGTGAAGCACGAGAGAGGGTACCCTAAAATTTGGCACGGATGACTTGAAGTTGTTAGATTCTTAGCCTGACTTTGTGTTGATGTTTAACCCGAAGAACTAGAATATTGAGATGGTGCTTGGGAGACCATGGTTGGTTGCAATACTGCCTCACGGCCAAGAGCAACTACAGTGAGATCTCAAATAGGATTGTTCACCATTGAACCATTTCAGCTGGGGAAAGTGTTGTTGCCTTGAACTTGCACTTGCATCGACACCTGTTAAGCTCCCAGAACTTGAAAATGGCTTGATAACGCAGATAAAATATGTGGAAAGATGGCTAATGGCTCTGCATCCACGACATCTTTGTGTTTGCCTTAGGAACGCATTGCAGCATCATGTTTCACCACAAACATCAGTGGAATCCCACTGGATAGGCCCATAGGCTGCGACACAACATGAACTGCATTCTCTCTATCCCTAACGCAACTAACCACATTGACATCAAATAAGGCTCTTATCTATGGAAGCTGGTATCCCGGGCTTAACACTTTTAAAAAAAATGCCTTCTAGCTCATTATAATGTGCTAGTTGTGTTCTAACGATATCTATTGCCATGTGAATAAATTGTCAAAATGGTGCTTATGGTAGTTTATCTTTTAATGGTATGTATTATTTCAATTACATTTTGCAAAAAAAATTGCCAGTTGAACGTTTTCTATAAACTGAAGATAATACTTGCAAATCATTTTTAAGATTCCATTTAAAAATGAAATATTTAATTATTGTAAGGGTGACTCTTTATGAAGAGTTCTTAGGTAAAATACATTTAATTAATTCATTGCTACTTACAGTTTGATATAATTTTTTATTTGTGAAGCTTATTTTTTCGGCATGCTTTACATTTCTATATTAATGGCCGCTCTTAATTATGAGTCCGCTCTTAAAAGTATTTTATAAACATATTGTGGAACATGAATTATATGATCCAAAATGCCAACTTGCACTAAGACATGTTAAAAATGAAGTGAAAGAAATTTTTTTGGGAAACGATCTAATGTTTCCTTGATTCTAGTGCAAAGGTTACCATCATATTGATTTGTCATACCTCATGCAAAACATAAACATTTGGTAATCCAGGTTTCAAATATCATTGCTCGAATATTGCACGTTATTAGACATTTATTTTATTATTAAATTTCTCTCTCATAAAAACTAATTCCTCTAAAATTGATAATTTTTAAAACAATAGGTTTTTTTGGGCCGGGGGGATGTGAATCTATAATGATGCGCAGTTGTTGAGCGAAATTAGGCATAACATAACACGCATTGTTTCAGTAAAATATGAATAGCATGACGTGCTTTGTTTATTATTCACATACATTAACATGCACAATAAAATTATGAAGTTTCATATTGTAATGCATAAACAAGAAATTAGTCAAGAATTTTCCCTGAAATATTTATGAAGAGTTATTGGGTTAAATGCATCTAATTCTGTCTTTCACAATTACAATTTGATACACACACACACACATATATATATATACATATATTACTTTTTCCCCCAAATAAGCACAAATCACAAGTTTAGCAAAGGTAAAAAAATAGTTCTCAGTCTTAAAGTTACATTCGAAATTTAAACTAAAACAACTATCCATCTACAACAACAAATTTCTGAACACTTGATATGCAACCCGAATCAGAATGTTGATACACACATTCACTAGATCAAACAATCGCGAAAACTTCTCAATCCATCATCTTAGCTTTCGTGTGTATCTCAGCATGACCGTTCAATTGAGAACCCATTTCAGAGCTAGCCGATGGTGTGAACATCTACCCATAATTATAAATGTTCTCCTGCAAAACCTATAAAAAGCAATATCTCACACCCAGTAGCACAACCAGCCCCTTAAATTTGGCGCACATGACTAAATTGAGTCATCATATCGATTTATCGGAGTGGCGCCATAATTATGGGAGGTTCTGATTCGAGGTTCAAGTGAGTTGGCTTAAAGAATGCACCCTATGTTATGCCTAATTATCAAATGTATAAGCTTTGCATGTATAAGTTTTACATTCACCAATTCCGCCAAAAATTAACAATATTTTTCAAAATATAATTAATACAAGAGGAATAAATTTTAAACCTTAAACTCCAAATCAATGTTTGTTATTATGAGAGAAAAAGTTAACTTATAAAACAAATGTCTAATAACGTGCAATTTTCGAGCAAGGATATTTGAAAATTGGACTACCAAATGTATAAGCTTTCCATGTTGTTGTAACAATCATTGTTATGGCCAACATTACATTGAAATCATGAAAATTTAACTTCACTTCTTTCACCCAAATCTTTTTCATTCGTCTTTAACAAAACTCAATGCAATTGGGTTTTTTTCGATTATTACATTCCTTTTCCATGCTAAGTTTATGAATTCTAATAAAATACTTAAAGGAGTGGTTAAATAATTAAGAGTGGCTAATTATTTGGAAATGTAAAGAATGATGAAAATTTTTCTTTACAATACAATATTTTATCAAATAGTAATTTTAGTTCAAGGTTTCATAATTTTCTCATTCCACCCTAGTGAAAATTAACCCTCTCATGCAACAACTTGAAAATGTGAATTCCTCTTAGAGTGTTCCGGTGGAGCACAGAAGAGGGTAGCATAAAATTTGGCACGGATGACTTGAAGTTAGTTTCTTGGTCTGATTTTGTGTTGATGTTCAATCCAATGAGCTAGAGTATTGAGATAATCCTTGGGAGACCATGGTTGTTTGAAATACTTCCTTATGACCAAGAGTAGCTACAGTACCTACTGGAAAACAGGGACATTTGCACCGGTAATAAAACCATAGGAGTGGAGGTCGGTGTTAATAAACACAATTACACCGGTACACCGGATGTATCTTCGAATACCTGTGTATTAGATAAGTTAAGCACCGAATTAGTTTGTACCGGTACAAAAACCGATGTATGAAACAACAAAATTTTGTTCAATTACGAAGATTCACACCGGTAAAATAGTTGCCGGTGTAAGGCAACGGCGTTATTGGTGTTAAGTGCCCCGGTTATTTTTTGGAAGTTATGTACAGGCTTGGCACTAAAAATATAAATCCTACACCGGTATTTATTATTACCGGTGCATGTGGCAAGAAAAATACGGGAAATGCTGCAAAAAAATATGCACATTTACTTCTGTTTACTGGTGTGTAAATTTTTTTTATCATGGACTTACATTTGCACCGGTATTTTATAAAATTACCGGTGTATAAGCTGTATTTAATGCTCATCTACCCTCTTTTTAGAGGGTTAAAAATGGGGAAATGTGGAAGAAGAGGTGATTAATGGCTTTTTGAGGCTGGATGAAAGTATTGAATTATCTCCTATGAAGACCCTTAAAGGTACCATTGTTTTGAATATGTTGATGTATATTATTGATGATTATTGTTGGTTTTGGTATGTAGACATATGTATCTTGTGTATTTGACATATGTGTGTAGCATTGTTGATATTAGTTTGTCATTTGTTTTCATGGTTAATGTAGTTAATGATGCGGTTATTGATTGTCATACTTTGGGGTGTATTAGGAATGTGGTAATCATAATGTGGAATGGTGTATATGGTGCATTATTTATCTTGAATGATCCCTATATGGTAAAGAAATTGCATTGTAATTAATTGTGTGAAAGTTTGATTGTTGCACATTTATTGATGTGTAGAGTTGTATCATGCTATCGAGAGGCATAAGCATGTGCATTCCAACGTTAGTAAGGTGATCGAAGAATATTTTTGTTTCGGAGATGAGTTTTTGGAGCATGCTTTTAGTCGTGAGAAGCGAATATTGTGTCCTTGTCGTGATTGTAGGAATCGGAATCATACTGACAATAAGGAAATGCTAAGACTCCATTTGTATAACAGGGAGTTTGCAAAAAATTATGTCATGTGGATGTTTCATGGGGAAAAATCACCCCCGAAGGTGGTATTTAGTAGTGAGGGAGAGTGATTTGGAGATGCAAAATTGGATGACATGTGCGTGGAGGTAGTTGATGAATTCAAAGGGAGGCATGAGGTTTTGGCTAACTTTCTATGTGAGAAGGATAAGCCATTGTATCCAGGTTGTAAGAAGAAAGACACAGTCAAGTAATGTTTGGTGGAGTTGTTTAATTTGAAAGGTTTTCATTCGTGGGATGATACTAGCATGAATAAATTGCTTAAGTTTCTGAATGAGAAGTTTCCGGTCGGTAATGGTATACCGGACAACCTTTATGAGGCTAAGAGAATTTTGTGTCCGATGGGAATGGAGTATCAAAAGATAAATGCTTCTCCAAATGATTGTGTCTTATATAGGGGTGAGTTAAAGGATAAGGTTGCTAGTCCAGTGTGTAATGTTCTCGCTACAAGAAAAGGAGAAATGTGGTTGTAGGGGGAGAGCTTGTTGTGTCGGTGAGGAGGCGGGTGCCGGGAAAATGTATGTGGTACCTTCCAATTATTTCGAGGCTGAAAAAGTTATTTAAGAATGCTAAGGATGCAAGGAACTTGACATGGTACATGGATAGGGGAGGTTGTAAAGATGATGAGATGATTCGACATCCTGCTGATGCTGACCAGTGGAAGAATTTTGATAAGATGTATCCAAAGTTTGCTTCCGAACCTAGAAATTTGAGAATGTCTTTGTGTACCGATGGTATGATTTTGGTAATGTATCCTCGAAGTATAGTTCATGGCCTTCAATGCTTGCCATTTACAATCCCCTCGTACTTGTGCATGAAGAGGAAATATGTCTTGATGCCTATTATGATTTCAGGGCCCAAATAGTCTGGAAATAACATCAACACTTATCTTGCCCCTCTGATAGAAGATTTGAAAGTGCCATGGTCCGACGGCACTTTAATGTTTGATGGTTTTCTAGGTAAGGATTTTACCTTGAAGGCAATTCTTTTTTGTACCATAAATTATTTCCCGGCATACGGAAACCTTTCTGGTTATATAGTCAAGGGCTACAAGGTCTTTCCTATTTTTTATGATGGAACCAAATACCATTAGTTGAAAAATGGTCGGAAGACAGTATATCTGGGTCACCGAAATTCCTCCCGTTGAAGCACAAGTTGCGTGATAACACGGAGGCATTCGTTGATGGTAAGGAGAGAAGAAAGGCACCTAAATTGTTGAGTTGTGTGGTTATTCAAAACAAGGTGAATAAATTGAATGTCAGTATTGGTTAGAAGTTATCAAAGGTTGGCGTGGTTGTAGAGGGGCCATGAAAGAAACGATTGATTTTCTTTGATTTCTTGTACTGGGAGAATCTTCTGGTTCGACATTGTTTGGATGTCATGCACATTGAGAAGAATGTTTGAGAGATTTTATTAGGCACACTATTGAACATCCCCGGAAAGACTAAGAATAACTTAAATGCAAGGAAAGATTTGGTGGAGCTGGGCATTCGGTTGGATATGGAACTGGAGGTTCGACGGAAGTTAACGTACATGTCTCCCGCTCCTTACAATATGCCAGTTGCTAAGAGAAGGTCTGTGTTTGAGAGGCATGAAGCTACCATCTGGTTCTAATGTTAGTCGCTTTGTGAATGACGATTTGCATTTTAATGCATTGAAATCGCATTATTGTCATTTCCTTATACAACAACTGTGTTTGGTTGCGATATGAGGCTATTTGGAAGAGGAAGTTAGATTTACGATTATGTGCTTACGTTTCTTCTTCAACTCAATATGCAGGTAATAGCTGGATAAACTGGAGCGGGAGGCTTTTGTAGTTTTATGTCATATGGAGAAGTTCTTTCTCCCATCATTATTTGACATCATGGCCCACCTCTTCATACACTTGGTTAGGTAGAATGTATTTACGGACTGCTTGGGATGCATTGGATGTACCAGTTTGAGCGTCACGGGCTATTTTCAATGGCTATGTGCATAATAGAATCTGCCCAGTACATTGATTGTTCAGAGGTATATCACTGAGGAGATCATCGAGTATTGTACTTAAAACTTGGTTGGAAAAAGAGCAATTGGTGTTCCCAATGGAACACACTACGGTAGGCGTAATGGGACCCCATAGTCAAAGGGTACACTTCATACACCCTTGAATGCTGAGTTGATGACTTTTCACCTGTATGTTTCACGTAAAAGTAGCGAGACCACAATATATGTTCAAGAGCATGTTTCCATGTTGGAAGAGATTCATTCAGACTAGCCTTCGAACAGAATACAGATAGAGCATTTTTCAACCTTCGTTAGTTGGTTTTACAAGTGGTGCAATGTGGAAGGGATTCCCAGTAAGCTACGAGTGTTTGCAAGAAGACCGAACTACACTATCAGACGATACCAAGATGATGACATCAACGGCTTTAGTTTCTCTGCATTGGAGAAGGATGAGAAGAGTACGACGCAAAACAGTGGTGTATATATTGAATTTGAATCTCTGTGGTGGGCTAGCAAGAGAGACAAACATCCTATAGTAGTTGTTGTGATGCCTTTTATGGGATTATTGAGGAAATTTTGGAGTTGGACTATGTAGAGTTCAAAGTTGTTGTGTTCAAGTGTCGTTGGGTGGAACATGGTTCCG
>JAULKM010053287.1:0-12647 GCA_032355605.1 Rubia tinctorum
CCTAATTGTATGAACCCTTAGGAAAATCCCTCTTCTTTGTGGACGACCCCGACTTGCCAACTATATACTTAGTTGTATTTAGTAAGCATATTGGGCTTAACAATAGTATCTTTTAAAGGTACGGTGACGACCTCCCAATGTGTGACCGGTATAAATTGGAAGACAATTTGGCTGAGTTACTCAAGCTTTTAATTGAAGAAAATTTGCATCCACGTTTTCGTATATTCCAAGAAGTGCTCAGGAGCTTTTGTCTGTGTTCCAACATGATGGTAACTTGTTGATTAAGTTCAGAATCATATACTTTAATTTCTCGGGATGAGGAGATCCAGTGTCTATGAGTTTCGAAGTCAGAGGTAGTCTGATCAAGGTGGATCGGTAGAAAGAGGAGCTCGCAAAATTCACGTGTTATAATTAAACAAGATAAGTATAATTGTATGGTGTACTTTTTACTGTATCTTTCTTATTAGTGGATTTATTCTGAACTGGTCCAGACCCTGCAAATGTAGGTGAACTTTACCAAACTGCGTAACCAAGTCTTGTGTGTTCATCCTTCAATTTATTACATACTTGATTAGATAAGTTATGTTGGAACATGTTAGTAATTATTGAATAAATTAGGTAAAAGAAAATAACATTTGGTATTAGAGCTAAGTTTCTTATTCTTACCTTGGTTGTGTTAAGGGAAGTGTGATCCGGTTTTACCAATGGCGACCAAAGAATGAGCTTCTGTGTCTCGGGGACCACTGCTGGAAGGAAAAAACTTCAACCACTGGAAGGCACACATGAGAGTTTTCATAAACTCAGTGGATGAAATGACATGGAATTGTGTTGAAACGGAATGGAATTTACCAATTGAGAGCACTACAGAAACAAAAAACTATTCCAAAAGAAAGAGTATCTAGCTCGAAGGAGCCAAAACTCAAAATAAAGTCATTGTGAACTACAGACGAACTGAGGATGTCAATGGAAAATTCCAAAGAATTAAATGCACGACAGTGGATGAAAATTAGTTTAAACTCATCTCTAGATGTCAACAAGCATAGAAAACATGGGATATTATGCAAACCGTGCATGCAGGAACAAGTAGTGTACGTGAATCTAAACTACAAATTTTGGTCACAAAGTTTGAAGAATTAAAGATGGAGGATGATGATACTATTTCTTTGTTTAATAGAATATTGAGAGACATCACCAATATGGTGTATCAACTTAAAAAAATCTACAAGGAGTCCAAACTAGTGAAAAAGACTTTGAGATCACTCCCTCAAAGATTTTCTATGATAGTTGCTGCAATAGAAGAAGCAAGAGATGTGGCCACCATGACTCTAGATGAAGTAATGGGATTTTTGCAAACCTATGAGATGACATTGGAACAACCTAAAAATAAAGTACAAAAGGAGTTGGCTTTCAAGATCTATTTGTCAAATATCACTCATGAAGCTGACAGGGAAGATGGACGTAAATAACTTGTACTTATCATGAAGAATTTCTGAAGAATGCTGAATAAAGTGGTAAATAAAAAATCTCAAGAAAGATTCGGCGATAATAGACCTCGGCCTCAAGACCTTGGTAATAATCGTGGAATACGAATGGAGCAAACCAATCAGCAGTTCTTGTGAAATTAGAGTGGTGAAACATGACAACTATGAAGAATTCAATGTAGAGAATGTGAAGGATATGGACACACCCAGGTTGAATGTGCCAATACTTGAAAGAAGCAAGGCAGATCATATGTAACTTTGTGGAGTTAAGAGGAAGAATAGGAGAAAGATGAAGAGGAACTTACCTGTAATGATGTAGATTTGAAGCAAAAATTCATGATGTATCAGAAACTGAAGATACATGTTCCAACATGGAAAAGACAGATATGGCGGTCGGTATGTTCCAACATTAAAAAATAAAAAATATTTCGGCAACTCCTCTAGTGATGATGAAGGCCAGGCTATAAGTGATGGAGATGTCTACACTGCTTATGAAAATATGTATGAGATGTGGCCAAAAGTTGTTGACTCAAATTAAGTTTTGAAAACAGATAAAGTTCAACTTGCTGAGAAGGAGAAAGAGTTGTTGGTTCTGGTTATAGAACTCAAAAGAGAGATTGAACTGTTGAAACTAAATTTAAGTTCAACAACTACAAGAGTTGAAATGGCTGAGGCAGCAATTATCAAGTTGAACATTGGAAAGGCAAAACTAGATGATATACAGACTATGGGGAAGAACTTTGGAAATCGGCAAGGTATAGGCTATGATAAACCATTGTGCAGCAATATAGACTTCAATTCAGAGGTTCAAGATATGAATATAAAAGTGATCAAAACACGGAAACACAAATCTCTTATCTCTAGCTACTGCACCTCTCAAGGTTATACAGAGGATCAATGTTTTAAACTACTCAGAGACATCATGAATGGATGAAAACTATTTGCATGTTAAAATATAGATGAAAACCAACGATCCAAGATGGTCAGAAAGGTATGGATTTGGAAACACACAAATACCTGTATTATTGCTCACACTTCTCTTATTGCACACTCTAGAGACTTGTGGTACTTTGATAGTGGGTGTTCTCGACATATGAATGGAACTCAAGAGTATTTGACAAAGATTAAACCATATGATGGTGGATTTGTTACGTTTAGTGATGGAATGAAGAGCCGAGTAATTGGAAAGGGTGAACTGCAGATCGAAGGATTCCCTATCTTTACAAGTGTTATGCTTGTATAAGATTTAAAGTCTAATTTTTTGAGTATTAGTCAGTTGTGCGACAACAATATGACCGTGAAGTTTTATAAAGAGAAATGCATAGTGAAACATGTAAAGATAAAGTATTCTCTGGAATTCGATCTTCAGACAACTGTTACTTGTTGGAACAAGAAGTGAAATGTCTAAGCTCTAAACAAGATGAAGGAACAATGTGGCATAGGAAGATTGGACATATAAACTACAAAACTCTAGTGAAAATAGCAAACTTTAAAACAGTACGAGGTATACCTACACTCACTAACAAAAAGGGCTTTGTGTGCGGACCACGTCAACAAGGTAAACAAATTCAATCACCTCACACATGAGTTCAGTATATTACCACCTCAAGAACAATTGAACCAGTACATATGAATTTGATGAGTCCAATCTATACACCTAGTGTGAGTTGCAAGAAATATATCTTCGTGTGTGTTGACAATTTCTCCAGATCTACTTGGGTGGCATTTCTTAAAGAAAAATCAGATATGGGGGAGGTTTTCAGAAGTTTGATGACCAAATTACAGATGGGGAAAGGAAGTCCAGTTAGTATGATTATTAGAATTTGTAGTGATCACGACAGGGAATTGCAAAACTCTTAGTTTAGTATTTTTGTGATGAACTTCGTATTTAGCACGAATTCTCAGCTCTAATCACTCCTTAACAAAATGGCATTGTGGAAAGAAAACACAGGACTATACAGGGAATGGCCCAAGTCATGCGTACAAAAAAGGTATTCATAAGTAATGGTGGGCAGAAGCCATCAATACAACTTGCTACACAATAAACCGAGTTTACTTCCATCCATTTACGAGTAAGATGCCATATGAAATATGGAAAGGATGGAAACCAAATGTCTCATACTTTCATGTGTTTGGAAGCAAGTGTTATATTCTAAGAGATAGAGAGCAACTGGCAAAGTTTGACAGTCGTAATGATGTTAGAAATTTTCTTGGATATTGTGTGAACAATCACGCTTATAGGGTGTAAAATCTTTGTAAAATGCCCTTATGGAATCCATAAATGTCACCGTAGATGATTTTGGTGATAAACAGGTATCATGTAAAAGAGATGATGAACCAGGTTCAGTCTATGTTCCAACACATAACAGTTTTCCTAACCAACCAATCAATGTTGGAACATCAGAGCATTCAGACAGTCCCACTGAGCTTGAAGAAGTCAATGTTGGAACATCTACTCCTAATTCACCATCTCTTGTTACAACATAGGTTCAACCTGAACCAAACATCAAGAGAACTCGTACAATTCCTCGGGTAAATTATAGAAAACTTGCAGGATTACAATGCTTTATCTCTCTGACTAAACTAAAAAATTTACAAAGAGGAACTACTTGATGAATATTGGATTGCAGCTATGCAAGAGTAACTTAGTCAATTTGAACGTAATGATGTATGGTATCTCACACCTCATCCTAAAGGTGTAAATGTTATTGGCACCAAATGGATCTTCAAGAACAAATATGATGCTAATGGCTATATTATTTAGAATAAAGCAAGGTTGGTTGCTCAGGGATATACTCAGGTTGAAGGAGTTGATTATAATGAGACATTCACACTAGTTGCCAGGTTAGAATCTATTCGGATTTTACTTGCTATAGCTTGCACTATGAATTTTACGTTGTTTCAAATAGATGTCAAAACTCCCTTCCTGAATGACGTGGTTAGTAAAAAAGTGTAGATGAAACAATCTAAAGGATTTGAGGATCCTCACTATCCACTTCATGTGTATCGATTCAAGAAGGCATTGTATGTGCTTAAACAAGCACCAAGGGCATGTCATGGGCGACTCGATACCTTTCTTATTCGGAAAAATTATCATCGAGAGGGAGTAGATCACACCTTTTTGTGTTTTACAAATCATTAAATATTTTGATTTTTCAAATTTATGTTGATAATATGGTGTTTAGCGCTACTTCACCATTTATGGTACATGATTTTGTAACTTTGAATTTGAGATGAGTATGATTTGAGAACTCACTTTCTAGAACTTTAGATGAGATAAGGAAATAGTGGCATGTTTATAAATCGTAGTAAATATGCCTTGAACTTGGTGAAGAGTTTTAGGCTAAGTAATTCTCGAGCTGTACGAACACCGATGGGGGCTACTACCAAATTGATAAAGGATAAGAAAGGGGTTAAAGTTGATCACAAATTATATAGGAGTATGATTGGAAATTTGTTTTATCTTACAAAAAGTTGGCCAAATATATGTTTTAGCGTAGGAGTATGTGCAAGGTTTTAGGCTGATCCCAAGGAATCTCACTTGACTGTAGTTATAAGGATAATTTGATATGTTAGTGGGACTTCTGAGTGTGGAATCTGGTATTCTAAAAATCAAGACTCTCATATGGTTGACTATAGTGATTCTGATTGGGTTTGTAACGTAGATGATCGTAAAAACACCACCGGTGGATTTTTCTTTATTTGGTACGAATATGGTATCTTGGTATAACAAGAAACAAAACTCAATTCTTTATCAATTGCTGAAAGTGAGTATGTTGCTGCTGGAAGTTGTTGTGCACAATTATTGTGGATGAAACAAATGTTGGATGATTATGGAATTAAAAAAGACCTCTAAAGGTGTTATGTGACAGCAAGAGTTCCATTGATATACAAAAAATCCAGTTCAGCATTCTCGAACAAAGCACATTGATGTAAGACATCATTTTATTCGAGATCTAAATGAAAGGAAGGAAGTGGTGGTTTCCTTTGTTCCAACATCGGAGAAGTTTGTAGATATTTTTACTAAATTGATGGACACTGTAAATTTTGAGCTCCTCAGACAACACTTAGGTGTATGTCGTGTTTGAGGTATTTCTTTTATCAGATTTTATTTAGTTTTAGTATTTTTTTTGTTTTTGTATATAAATTTAGAAAAACAAAAAAATTAGAAAAGAGAAAAAGGAGAGCAAACAAAAATTTGGAGGAAGAAGGGTGCATGTTCGAAGTTGGTGACTTTATTTGATATGATGGCTGGAAGGTGAAAATAAGTAATCATAACATTGGAATTGAGAAAAAGTGTGGGTGCAGTTATTGAGAAAAATGATAGTAAATCTTTCCAAAATTTTGACTTTCCATCTTTTTTCTTTCCATTCCTTATTCATGCAACCCGTCTCCCAAAATTCTTGGCATATTCTTAAAATTGTGGGGATTCTTTGTTCTGACGTTTCGTGATAGAACCCTAAGGAGAAGACGTTGTAAGAGGTTAGGATTCTCAAAGCCAAATAAATTTCAGTTGTCGAAACTCACCACTAGCATTCAACATGGAGAAAAGCAAGGATTTCAAGAAGTTGTTTGGCGATGCTGAGAAGGATTCCAATCTCACTAAGAGCTCATTGTTGGAACCCTGTGATGGCTTTCCAGAACGAGGAGTAGAGGTTGTCTCCTTAGTACATATGGACATGCTTCCTCATCACCAGCTAAGTTTTACAAAGTCAAATCCTTTACATTCAATCGTTAGTGGTTCAAATATTTTGATGATTGCATAGAATGGTACTTGAAGTATGATAAGGTGGTAGATTTAAGGCCTTACAAATCATTGTCTGGGAAGATAAATGGGTATGATTTAAGTCCCTTATTGATTAGAATATTTGGGAATATTCGGTACATGGAGGATTTGAATCCAAGGCTTACAATGGTTTCTTGCATAAATTATGAGGGTAAAAAATGTTTGTGTGTTTACAATTGGGCTTCTGGACCCAGAAAACTAAGTCTAAGAAAGATGGATGAGTGGTCTTCCAGATTTAGCACTGTGAAGTCTTCTGATTTCAAGGATGTTTATATATTTGATATGGAGTTACCCAAGAAGAATGTAAAACTTAGGAGCATTTCCTCACCAGTTATTGAGGTTCTGGTTGACGACGTAGATACAAGGAGTGAAGTTACTGATATGGAGATTGATGAAATTGATGGAGCTGGTGCAACTGATGTTCAAACATTGGTGAATAATGAGGACTATAACCTGGGTGGTGGAACTGCTCATGTTCCAATACCAGAAGAAGATCATGCTTTAGAACATGGAGATGCAGATGGAAATTATCATGTTTTTACCCCAGATATGGAAAACAAATGAGGTAGCTTCAGAATCTACACTGCCTGCAAAGAAGAAGAAAGTCAAAGTTGAAATCAGCTAGAGTTCAAGAACTGCTCCCTCTGTCAAGGATGAAAAAAAACTCAGAATTTTATGATGAAGAGTGTCAAGAAATCTGGGAAACCATTAGTCAAAGGAACACCATTGCATAAAGGCCACTTGATCAAGAGTCATACAAGGAAAGTGGCTTTACATCCTTCCTTGGCTATCTGGGGTTTAGAACTGATTCCATGGTCTATAAGGAGTTCAACAGGGACTTAGTGTAGGAATTTTATGCCATTGTAATGACATGAAATCTGGATGTGGATTTTTTGTGGTATGGTTGGACTTATGTGTGTGGTATGATGATTAGTTTTTCTGGTGAAAGGATTAACAAGTTGCTTGGACTATCTACACTTGATTGTGTGACCCCTTATGCTGAGGAATTGAAGGTAACAAATGATCAAATCTTGATAGAGATAACTAGTGGATTAGTATCTAAATGGCCAGCTTAGGGAAATGCCACAATATCCAGCCTAACTAGCAGGTATTTTTACTTATTTCAAATTGTTATTAATTGTTGGATTCCCTCTTCAAACACTTCTGCTCTAACAAGTTTAATGGCCAAATTATTGTACTTCATTGGAAAGAAAATCCATATTAATCATGGCCGGATTATTCAAGAAAAAATAGTGTTTCAAGTTGTGTCCTCAAGGGTAAAGAATTCCCTGCCACATCCTTGTGTCATCTCAGCATTGGTTCAAGGAGAAAAAGTGAAGGCCAAGGACGATGATGTCTTTGTCTCTACCACTCATTTAAGGCAAAATTTAGGACTTTTTCTACCAAAAAAAATCATGATCTTCCTTGGACACCATCAAAAGCTAGATCCCCTTGTATAGTAGAAACAAAGAAAGTCAAGGAAGCCAAGAAACTTTCTATTAAGGCTAAGTTTGCTGCGCTTAAGGTTTCGATTGCAGCCCTGGAAGCAGAGTTGGCTCAGTTGGATGCCACTGATGAAGCCCGATTGTCTGCGATTTTTGCTGATTTTATGATGATTTTTTCCTTTTTAGACTTTGGCATGTATTATGGCCCAAGAGGGGGGGTACTTTTGGATTTTGGATCTCTCGGATTAGTTTTTGGGATCTCTCAGATTTCTGGTTTTTATTGGCTCTGTTGGATTGATGTTCTAACATGATTATTTGTTTTCTGTCTGATGTTCCAACATGGTGTTGAATTCTGGATATTGAGGTGATTTTTGGAGTTATGGATTTCAGGGGAGCTATTCTTTTAGATGTCGTGTTCCAACATCAAGAGTGAGTTTTATATTGATAATCATGTTTGCATAGATTTGTGTATTGAAAGTCCAAAAGAATGATGGGACCACAAAATGCCAAAAGTGGAGATCGTAAAGTCCATATTTTAGTTAATTGGCAATTTATGAAAATTATGAAAAAATGGAATAGTTTGTGTTAAAACATCAAAGAAGGAAATCCATGCGATGTAAGGGAATTCGTGAAGAAATTTATAGTGAAATATTCCGTCCAAGATTGAGATTGAAGAATATATCAATTCCTATATTTATGCGATTGGATGAGATTTATGGAAATTGGAATTGATTTGGTGAAAGGATTTAGTTTAATTGGATGAAATATATTTTGATTCCTTTCTTTAAGGGATTAGATTTGATAATTTCTATCTCCAAGGTACTTGATTGTAATTAATATTTGAGATGGAGATGGAATATTCTTGCACAGATCTTGGCGTGTGCGATTGGTATAAATTGAAGACAATTTGGTTGAGTTACTCACGCTTTTAATTGAAGAAAATATGCATCTAGGTTTTTGTATATTCCGAGAAGTGTCAGGAGCTTTCGTCTATGTTTCAACATGATCGTAACCTTTTGATCAAGTTCATAATCATATATCTTAATTTCTCAGGAGGAGAAAATCTTGCATCGACGAGTTTCGAGGTCAGGGGGAGTCTGATCAAGGTGGATTGGTAGCAAGGGGAGCTTGCAAAATTCACGTGATATAATTCGATAAGATAAGTATAATTGTATGATGTACTTTGTACTGTATATTTCTGATTAGTGGATTTATTCTGAATTGAGCAAAACCCCACAGATGCAGGTGAATTTTACCGAACTACATAGCAAAGTCTTGTGTGTTCATGCTTTAATTGATTACATATTAGCTTATATAAGTTATGTTGAAACTTGTTAGTAATTATTGATCAAATAAGCTAAAACCAAATAATAAATAATGATGAACCAATGCATTAAAGTTGTGACCAATAAATTAAAACAAAGAACTAAAGAATTCATACCATTCACACAATTTTTTCTATCAATGAAAATTATATTAAATAATAATGAAATAATCCATTAAAACCATGTTCTAATAAATTAAAACAATGAATTAAAAATTCATATCAGTTATAAATTTTTTTCGATTAATTAAAAGTTTGTTTAATTAATGAACTAATTTACTAAAAACATTGATACACACTACAAGAAAAACACCTATTATTTCACCCATTTTACCTCAATTTTTTGCCTTTTGCCAAATAACCGAGGTAAAATATTCTTTTATCTCGGTTCACTATTTTAGAAGTAAAAAATATTATTTACCTCGGTTATAAAAAAACCGAGGTAAATAATATGTTTTTTTTACATTGGTTGATTGGTAGCCAAGGTAAATGCTAATTTAATTCGAAATAAATAGTTTAACTGAGGAAGGTGCGACGTCGGTAACATGTGTCTGTCCAAGTAGAACTAATCATTCGTGAGATTGGCATTTTTGCACGACTATTCAGTTTGACTGAATATATCACGACTTTGAGAAGCGATGTCACTTCTGTTCGAATTTGTTAAGTATGTGTTGGTCCTCTGACCAAAGTCAAATATAAATCCCAAAATCTTCTTCCACATTGAAGGTGGCTTTAAAAGATCCAATTCCTCATTGTTGAGGGTGGGCAATATAGGGATGTTGGTGGTGATTTAACTCTCCACTAAAGTAGCAAGTAAGTATTCCATTCCCAAATTTGTATTTTCATCTTCAAATTTGGTTTCTAGGTTAGGTCAATTGATATGAGATGATCTGTGTAAGTACAGGTTGATTGAATGTAGGCATTGCATAGTTATATATGGTGGATGTTATGGGAGCATGATAATGATGGTTTTCATTGAAACACATAAATATACATACATATATATAATGAAACACTTCTATACAATGGATGCCCTGAAGGAATGACAGTATTGAAGGTTATGATGCAGTTGATGAATGTGAAAGCTAAGTATTCCTATAGTGATGTTGGTTTCTCCGTTTTGTTGAAAGTCTTGCAAGAAATTCCTCCGGTTGGCAATAGAATACCACAAATGGTACATGAGGAAAAGAAGGTACTATGCTGATGGGCATGGATTATGAAAAGATTTATGTGTGTCAGAATGATTGTATCTTGTATAAGGGCAATCACTTGAATGCGGAGGTATACCCGAAATGCAATGCTCCAAGGTTCAAATTGAAGGAGGTGGAGGTTGATGGAGAAATTGGTAATCAGCAGATTAAGAAGGTTCCTGTCAAGGTTGTATGGTATCTACCTATCATTCCTCGGTTGATACGAAATATTGACAATCTTGATGATGCAAAATTTTTGAGTTTGCATGCATATCGAACAGTGGTTGATCCCTGAATCATTTGTCATCTGGTGGACAGTAATCAGTGGAAGAAGATAGATGAGGAATTTCTTGTCCTTGGGAAAGATCCACATAACTTGAGTCTTGGTTTGTGCATGGATGGAATAAATCCAATCGGTAATATGAGCAGCAATTAATCAAAGTTCGTAGCCGGTGATAGTTGTGGTTTACAACTTGCCCCATGGTTATGCATGAAAAGGAAATACATCCTTCTATTTCTAATGATCTCCGCTCCTAAGCAACGGGGGAACGATATCGATGTATTCTTATCTCTCTTGTGGATGACCTAAAGAAGTTGTGGGATCTGGGCATAAGCATGTACGATGGTTTTTGGAAGGAGTCGTTTGATTTTAAAGCCTTGTTGTTCTGCACTGTCAATGACTTTTCTGCATATGGAAACTTTTCTGGATATTCAGTTAAGGGTCACATGACTTTTCCCATTTCTTTGGAAGGTATGGAATATTGTCAGTTAAGGAACAGAAGAAAGACTGTGTATCTTGGGCATCAGAGATGGCTTCCAACAATTCATCAGTAGAGGAATCAACACGTTGAATTCAATGGCAAGGTTGAGTTGGCACCTCCTCCTCCCGTATTAATAGGTGCGTTAATCTCGAGCATGTTGCGTAAATTTTGAAATGACTCTGGCGAGAGGAAGAGGAAACTGAAGTTTTTCGGTAGTTGGAAGAAACGTTTCATTTTTGAACTATAGTATTGGGAGTCCCTTGACGTGCGACATTGTTTGGACGTGATGCATATTTAAAAAAATGTATGTGATAGTTTGTTTGGTAATTTGATGAATATCCTGGGTTAGATAAAGGATTGAACAAAGTCAAGGAAAGATATGGTGGAGATGGGAAATAAACCTGAATTGGCTCCCGAGGAGCGGGTATCGAAGACATTGTTGCCCCCTACTTGTTACACACTTTCAATAGGTGAGAAACAATTGATATGTTCCAGGTTTAAAGGTATGGTTGTCCTAACGGGCTACTGTTATGGGTTAGTAATCTAGTATCTGATGAGGGATTGAGATTGGGTAATATGAAATTGCACGATTAATTTGATTCAAGAATTTCTCCCGGTTGTGATCAGATCCATCTTCCCAACTTATGTCATAAAGTGTATTACCCGATTGTTTCGCTTCTTCAAGGAAATATGTTGTAAGGATATTGGGGATAAAAAATAGGAGGAATTGCAGGTGGAAATAGTAATCATGTTGTGCGAGTTAGAGATGTATTTCTCTCTTTCATTTTTGAAATCATGGTGCACTTGTTGGTTCACGTTGTATGGAGATATTGATATAAGGTCCTATTTTTCTTCGATGGATGTATCCCTTCGAGAGGTATATGAAGATATTCAAGGGTTATTTGAAAAATCAATATCACCCGAATGCTAGTATTTTGTAGATGTATGTGACCAAAGAGGCGGTATAATACTGTTTGTAATTCATAAAGAATCAAGAGTCGGTTGGCGTACCAAAATTGCTCCATGGTGACAGAGTGTGTGACAAAAGTTTGCGAAAAGAAATAACCAGGTTATTAACCTCCAACAAGTTGATGAAAGCACACATATATTTTTTGCGGAACTCAGATATGGTTATCTCATACATGGATATGCACATGGTAACTATCAAAAAGTGTCATCCTTCTGAACATAATCACACCTTCATTGATTGGTTGCGCCATACAGTAGTTGGAGAAAGTCACGGTGACACCTTGAATTGGTTAGCCTTCATGCCTTCTGCAACTGCGATTTCTGGGAGGTCGTCGCCGTACCTCTCAAAGATGTAATTTTTAAACCCTTATTGCTTACTAACTACAACTAAGTAGCTAGTGGCAAGTCGGGATCGTCCACAGAGATAGGAGATATTATCAAGTCTTTGCTCATAAAACGGTAAATACTACGCTAGATATATAGATATTCATATATATAAAAGCACATAAAAAGGGGGTTTTGGATTTGAGTTTCCTAAGTTAACAATTTAAAGACAAGTTAACCTAACAAAGCATACACTAACTAGAACGAGATTAAGTATGAATTACGGAGTCTTGGGGGCAATTGACTTACACTTCCAAACCTTCCATCTATCATTGACATATAACCTATCTAACACCTTCACTACTTG
>JAULKM010053297.1:0-46218 GCA_032355605.1 Rubia tinctorum
AAACAACCAGGGGCATGGGCGGGCAAGAAAAAAACGACGGTGGCGCACAGCTGGGAAAGAAAGAAGGGAGGGTTTTCCAATTTTACATTATTTATTTATTTATTGAAGCGAGGTTAAAATCGTCTTTTCATCAGAATCCGAGCAAATGAACGCTGGCTAAAAAGTCAGCGGAATCAAAGATTATTTTGGCACTTTAAGAGATTGCAAGATTATATTGACACTTTCAACATAAAATCAGGTTAATTTTAACAATTAACTCATTATTTTTTCTAGAGTAGAACCGGAATCAGAATTGGTAGAATCAATAATAGGATTATAATATCAAAAATTTTGAGGTCAATTTTTTTAAATTAAATTATAAATTAATTTTTTGGACAAATATCATAGAATTGGATTATAGATTGTTTTTAGAGATATATACAAAGATAATCATACATATTTTAGTAAGTGCACATATAATCGTGGGATAATTTTTAGTGAAAAACAACTCTAAGAACTTTACGTAAGTGCAAATATAACCCTAAATACTATATTCTGACATTGACTGACCATTTCCGACTAGAAATGACCAAAATGCCCTTTCAATCTAATATAAATATTTTTTGAAAGACAAAAATGCCCTTTACCTTGCCGTTGTTCTGCCACCACCGCCGTCACCGCTTCACCCTTCGCTGACCCACCTCTGACTGGGCCACCACCATCGCGGATATAGTAGTTCACAAATCAGCCTAATCAATTAATGTAATCTGAACCACAAGACTAACAATATGGATATAATTCGATATAGCTAAGATGAAACAATAACTGATCTTCATTGGCTCCGGTGAAGCCGAACGACTTCAATCTTTCATCCGCACGGAGCGCACCGATTACCTACACATCCAGAGCGCGAAGGCACTGCACAATATTGTCCATCTTATCGCTCTGCTCCAGCTCCAACAGTGATTCCTCATACTGCTGATGCCATCAACCTAGAGGATATGCCTTGAACAGATGCCGCCGCCGGAGTCTCGCTAGTCGCCGACACTGAATCCTCTGAGCACCCGACGACATTAGGTTGCTCATTTCAATCGCCGCCATCTCCGTCGTCGATCTTCCGATCATCGTTACGCGTCTGTTGATTTTCCGATACCCCACCCACAACCCACCACCTTCCCGCCCCTCCGGGAAACACCCCACCCACCGCAATTTGTAGCGAATTGTTCAAACACCCACCATCTTCACTGCAATTCGGAGCCTTCACCGCTCAGCCATAACACCCATCATCTTCATAGCATCGGCCACCGGTGAGCAAACAGAGAGCTAACGCATCGGAGATCTCGAGCTCAAGCGAACACCACGCCGAAGAATCAACGGAGCAGCGTTACGACGCCGAAGAACAAATGGGAAAATGGAGAAGAAGAGACACCGGCGGATTACATGTGCGGCGGCGAGTGTAGAAGAAGAAACAACGGTGGGTGTTAGGAGGGCTAGGGTTAGGATTTAGGAGAAATAATAAGCATTAGGGTATAATAGTAAATTTAATATTTTTCATTTTTAAAAGAAAATTTAGAGGGGTAGAATTGACTTTTGATCCAATTCCGGTCTAAATATATCGAATAGTGTAAATTTGCACATACACTAACTATCTGGAGTTATATTTGCACTTTCAATTATCAAAGGGTTATATTTGCACTTATGCAAATTATGTAATGTTATATATATAGATATATATGCACTTTTCCCTTGTCCCGATCACCACCATATAATAGAAATTGTTTGCTTTTGAATTGTGCTGTCAACCGGGGATATTGAAGTCATTTTGACTAAGTTAAATCCAAATTGTCTAAAAATAACATACTAATATTATAATAATATGTTACTGATTTTAATTCTTTACTGTATATAATCAATCATAACTCATTAACATACTAATATTATAATTTCTTACTGATTTTAATTCTTTATTACCCCATATATATCACTAAAGAAAATCCAAAGAAACATATAATTTGAAATTAACAAAAAAATGATTTTTTTAATACAATGATATAAATTGAAAATTCAAAAATTTTGAATTTTGATAGAAATATGTATGCATATTATTTATTTATTAATGTTTGACAAAGTCTTTTTTTAGATCGACAAATTGTTAAATGAGGACATTTTATAATTAGTGAGACTAATAAGATCATTTGACATTTACTTTTATTTATTCCAATGAGATACATATATTTATGATAACCTTTTAAAATAAAATTCAACATATAAATAATTACTATTTAAATAATTTGAATGAAATATTATAAAAATAATTAATTTTTGTTGTATTCAATATTTAACGGTTTCTAACTAAATTTATTATTTCACTTTATAACTCATATAATTTTCCTTAGATGACTAAACTTTAAAAAATTTAATAAAACTTAACCTCGATATCTTAATTAATGATATCGCGCAACGCGCGATGGTACTCTACTAGTATTTATTAATTTGAATTTTAGAATTAATAGTGTTACTGGTGGATCTTGAATACAAAGAAAATCATACGTGCTCTCCATTTTAAAATTGAAACAAAATTTTAAGATGTGAAGAAGTATAATTGAAAATTTGTTTTCTGGATAATCAATTTAGTATTTCAGGAAAGGTCGGAATCAAGTCGGAACTGATATTTATAAAAGCTGGGTGACGATACATTGAGTTTAAAAAAATTCAACAACTAAACCGTAGATAATTTTTTCTTATAAAAAACAATATTACTTCTTATAATGTGCGTTTTCAATATCCATTATCCATATTGATGGGCAACAAACTTGAATGCTTAATAATATGATTTGAGTTAGTGAAGTATGAGCTATGCAAAAGGGCCACGAAGTTATTAATGGAGACACTGAAAAGGCTTGAAATTGACTAGTTTTCTTCGCCACTTCTTTTGTGTTGGGTTCAAATTAAGGTGACCAATTGAGGGAAAGCCATCTCACATAATGCCTAGTGTGGAACAAGATTAAACCCAAAGATAATTATTTGTCACCACTAAACAATTCCAAAAGGCTCATAGCAAGATTATATGTGGTGAGATTCATCCCGGAGAGCCTATCTATACATCCTCCTTCGATCACTCGTACCATCACGGAAATCAACTTTTTATATTAATGATCGAATTAGCAAGAGCTATTTACAATGAACCGATCATCAACCCGATCAGACAGTCGACCCGTAACTTGAAGAACCGGCCCGAACCAGTCCAAATCTGACCTGAATTTTAAACATAACAGAAGGAGGAGATGATTCTCCCTTTCCAATGAGTTGTGTGACTCATTTTAGTGACACAAAACCCTAACCAAATCTGCAGACCATTAAAACAACTTAACTTTAATAGGTCTAACATTCTACACCAAGGTCACATATTTGCACCCCCTATGTAGCTCCGTCCTTGGCCTGGGGCATCACTATAGAGCTATACCCGAAGTTTGACATAATTTCTCATTTAAGGTGGAAGATTAGTTTTAATAGTGAGATGTAATAGTGGTGTTGGTTTGGTGGTTTCAGAACAAAAAATTAATATACCAAAAAAATATGAATAACAGAATCCACATTGGAAAAAAATGAAAAATTAAACCTCTATTCCCAAGAAGACTCGGATATTTGCTCATTGAGACCAACCTAGTAACTTCTAGATTCGTCACTAAAGACCACCAAATTCGCTGTTGAAAACATTCCGAGACCAGATGAGACTATTGAAAAGGCTTATTATTTGTGTGCCTTTGTGTATTGATCAATAGGGTTTATATAGGTTACAAGAGTGATAAGGAAAGGAAATATCTAACTATGTAATCGCATCTCAACCTACGATCCCGTTTATCTCAATCTACGATCTCGTTTATCTTAACACCCCCCTCAAGTGAAGCGTCAGATGAATCGAGACACAAAGTTTGCATTGGAAGAACTTAAACAGAGGGCGAGACAGGCCCTTAGTGAAGATGTCAGCAATCTAAAGCGAAGTGGGAACATGACAGACACGGAGCTTGCCAGTAGCAATCAACTCTCGAACAAAATGATAGTCAATGTCGATGTTCTTCGCCCGTTTGTGAGCCAACGGATTTTGTGTAAGGAAGATCGCACTACTGTTGTCACACAATAGTAGGGGTGAACTAGGAAGCGAGAAATGGAGATCTTGAAGTAGGTGACACAACCAAACCACCTCAGCTGCAGTGTTTTCCAATGCACGATACTCAGACTCGTAACTGGAGCGCGAGACAGGGGGTTGTTTCTTGGCACTCCAAGAAACAAGATTGCCACCGAGGAAAACTGCGTATCCATAAGTTGAGCGACGAGTCTCAAGGAAGCGTGCCCAATCCACGTCAAAATAACCCAATACCTCAGGAGAACTGACAGAGTTGAAAGATAATCCGCAGTGAAGAGTACCAGTGACATATCAAAGAATCGTGGTAATAGCAGCAAAATGATCATCTTGAGGATCCTGGAAAAACTAACTGGCAGAGTTCACCGCAAAAGCCAAATCCGGACGAGTGATTATGAGGTACTAAAGTGCTCCAACCCAGGATCGATACAAGGTGGGATTGGAAAATGGGTCACTCGAACCACTGTGAAGATAAGGTAATGGCAAGAAATGAGTGGAGACATGTGCTCATCTAACATGCATGCATGCTGGAGGATATCCCGACCATACTTGGCCTGCCTCAAGAATAGATCAAAAAATGTAGAAGAAACCTCCAACCCAAGAAAATAACCCAAGGAGCCGAGATCCTTGATGGCAAACTCCTTATCAGTGTGAATGATAAAACAAAAAATAACAACTGAATCATTGCCAGTGAGAATAATATCATCAACATATACTAGGAGATAAAGAAGGACAATACCTCGAGAGAATACGAATAGTGATGTATCCTCTGGGCTGCAAACAAACCCAAACTCTCGAAGATTGGCACTGAAATGGTCAAACCATGCGTGAGGAGCCTGTTTTAGGCCATAGATTGCCTTTCGCAGACGACATACATAATCAGGTCAAATCGGGTTCTTGTACCCAAAGGGTTGAGCCATGTACACCGGAGCATCCAGAACCCCATTTAAAAAGGCCTTTTTTACGTCACCTGATGAAGAAGCCACTTCTGCATAGTGGCGATAGCAAGGACGGTACGAACAGTGTGCTCCTTGACCAAATGACTGAATGTGTGATTAAAATCAAACACGAGGATCTAATAATAACCTTGAGCAACCAGTCGAGCCTTATGATGTTCCATAGTATCACCGAGTTTATACTTCATACGAAACACCCATTTAGACTCAACAATGTTTAAATTAGGAGGGCGAGGGACCAAATCCCAATTATATTGCTTTCGAAATGCTGTCATCTCATCATCTATTGTTGTTACCCATTGAGGGTCACAAAGTGCAGTACGATAATTTAGTGACTCAGTCTGACTAAGAAAGGCAGCAAGAAGACCAGTAACAACATAATCAGCAAGTTGACGAGGCTGTCGAGTACCATCTCGTGCACGAGTGACCATGTGATGAGTCCCGTTGATCTGCGGATCTGGTGAGTCATCGAAAGATGTAGAAAAATTAGAGGTAATAATAGGAGAGACCGGTGAAGAGTGAGTCATGGGATTAGGAACAAGTGCGTTAACGGGTGAAGATGAAAATGAGTCATCCAAGAAGACTAAACATGGATATGACCAACAAGGAGAAGTATATAATAGGGATGTATCTGAAAGATCGGGCTCAATGAAGGGAGAGACATCCAATGTAGAAAATGGGGAGGCGGTTGAGGTAGATATGTGAGAAAAGTATGATTCATCAAAATGAGCTTGACGAGTTATGTAAACTTGACCAAAGGTATAATCGTAGCAATGAAAGCTCTTATAATGAGCATTTTAGCTAATAAAAACACAGGGAATACTCCTTCGTGATAACTTATGGTCGGAATAGGGGCTAACAAAAGGATAAACCTGACAACCAAAAGGATGAAAATTGGTATAGGTGGGTGCCCAATCAAAAAGAAGACCATAAGGTGTAGATTCATCAAGAAAAAATGTTGGTGGGCAGTTGATGGCGTGTTGGAGTGAAAGAGCATAGCAAGCCTCATTTCTGCAACATAACGTTGCTTACGCACAACAAGTCCATTATGCTTGGGTATGCATGGGCAAGAGACATGATGATAGATCCCCTTTGTGGCAAAATAATCACAAAGACGAGTATTAAGGAATTTAGTACCACCATCACTCTGAAAAACCTTAATGCGGGCAGAAAATTGATTCTCAACAAACGACTTAAATTTTAAGTACACAACAAAAAAATTAGACTTACGATGAATGGGGTAAATCCATGTAAACTGTGGAAATCATCACCAAATAGATCATAATAAGAGAAACCCTTTCTGGACAAAATCGGCGAAGGATCCCATAAATCACAATGGATCAAATCAAGAACTTTCAAGGCAAGTATTGAATTTTCAAGAAATGTCAATTTCTGACCCTTCGCCATCATGCAAGAGGCACATGTATGTGGCTTAGGCAACAAAGAAGAAACATATAAAACACCGGATTTTTGTGAAAGGGAAATAACATTATAGTAAACATATCCTAACCGGGTGTGCCATAACTCAAAAGATGCCCAATTTTATGTTTCCAAATGAAAGAAACTAGTGCCTCTTCTCCACGGTCTAGCACATATAAGTCATCCTCATTGTGAGTCCTGCTCACAACTACTTTGGTGACTTTGTGCTAACTACTGAAAGAACGGTCTTAAAAATTAATCAGAACACCAATATTTGTGGTAAGCTTGCTAATAGATAATAATTTTTTGGTAATCGTAGGGACAACAAAAACATCAGACAGTCTCAAAGTCGGGGTAGTTTGAGAATCATCAAAAGCAGTAATAGAAATAACATCAACATTACCAATTGAAACACGAGAGTTACCAGTATAGGGTGTGACACTCTCAAGGGAGGAATATAAGGAGCTCATGTTATTGATGGCCCCGAGTAAATGTATCAATCTGAAGCAATAGCGGCTGGTTCTACCTGCAAAGAAGGCTGAATGTGTTTTTGCAAGATTGACCAAATCAGAATGACGCAGAACCAAATGAAAACATTGGAGGGCAGTATGTCCTAATTTGCCACACCATTGGCATTTTAAACCAGAACACAACCACGAGAAGGTCTAGAGAACTGCCAGGACTGACAATCACATGGCAACCTTGAAAAGTACCTTCACGAGTTGCACGTGTGTCGGGCGCGCCGCCTCCACGCACCGACAAATTATCCCATGTGCAACCGTATGTAGAGGGATTGGACGCCACAAATTCAACAAGACCATTAACAGGGCTGCTCTGTATACTAAAACCCTGTAGAGAACTTTAAAAAGCTTCATGATTTTTGGGTTGAACTACCACATCGGCATACATAAAAAATGGAGTCTAGTTAATCAGAGGAGCACTAAAATCCTTGAAATCAGAACCCAAAGCAGTCAAGAACCATAGTATTTGGTTATCTTTCAAAGCCGGTGAACCAGGAACATAAAGTTGATCAAAAATAGATTCCAATTAGAGATGAAGATCATGGACCGTATCCGTTTTGTGGAGGAAAAAGTCATGAACTTGCAAACTCATAATCGAGGATTTACTGTTGTTTTGGTAGACTGAGGAGATAGCATCCCAAATTTTCTGAGAAGTGTCTCAGTCAGAGATTTCATTCATGACTTCTTCGGTGAGAGAGGAATATAACAAACCACATAATCTTTGGTCGATAGAAACATAGGCTTTGTACGCAGCCTTTGCAACTGCATACTTGGGATTTGGTCTCTCGCCCTCCTGATGTCAACATTGTTGAGAAGTTTGGTGGAAGTTTGAGAAGGAAAATAGCAGTCAAGGCTGCAGTGGGAAAAGTAAAGGTACATGATCAGTTGTTGCTCTGATACCATGAAAAGACTTATTATTTGTATGTCTTTGTGTATTGATCAATAGGGTAAATAGATTACAAGAGTGATAATAAAAGGAAAGGAAATATCTAACTATCTAATAACATCTTAATCTACGATCTTATCTCAATCATGTCTCAATCTACGATCTCGTTTATCCTAATCGTCAGACCACATATTGTTGAGACCATGCAATGGGAAATTAAAGGGGTAGTGAATCTGCTCCCTCTCCCAACTCCTTGTTTTAAGGTATTTAAAATTAGACATAGTCGCTTAGAGCGGGATCATAGAGTTGCGAATCAACTAGGTCGTACTTGGGGGGGGGGGGGGGATTAATCACAATAACTATAGGAACCCATTAAATACAAGTTAATGGGATGGTAAATTTCCATTATTTTTCTAGTTTGGTATTATAATCAAATGAGTTTTATAGGATTGGGATCCCAATCTTCTCATATACCCATTTAAAATTAGGTAATTATGGGTACCCAATTTATACACGATCAATTCCCGTATTTTGATGAATATATTATTTAGTATAATTAGACTTCACTCAAGCGTGAATATTTTTTACTTTTTTCTGACTATTTTTATAGTTACATTTTCCGAATTTCATCAAATTCCTATTATGATTGTAAACGAGTTTGTTCGACTTCAAATCGTTTAAAATATGTCAAACTCGGTTCAATTCGATTGAACCTGTAAAATCATGATTCACCTCGAGATCGAGTGAAATTAATTTAGTTCGAGCTCGATATCGAACCATGAATAACTATATTATATTATATTTAATATAAATGAAATCTATATATATATATATATATAATATGTTGGCTCTGTAAACTTGATGAGATTAACGAACAATATTATTTGGGTACGAGCTCGAGTTCAAATACTATTCGAGCTCGATCTCAAATATTGTACGAGATCGGTCAAATTGGGATTCAAGTCGATATTTGATCGAGTTGTTTGCATACAGTTTGCTCCATTTACACTATAACTGTTCACGAGCTCGAGTTTCGTCACAGTAGAAATGTAAAAGAATCGAACTGTTTACAAGCATATCTATCAAAGCTAGACTCAAATTCAAGTTTGACCAAATTTGAGCACACTTGAACCAACTCATATAATATTTGAGCTCCAGCTCTAGCTCCAGCTCGAATTCAATTAACACTGGTTATTAAATTTGTCAGACTTATCGAGCCAACATAATATATATTGAATAAAAAATATTAAAATGTATATTAAATGAAAATTTATATTTAATCAGGGCTCGAGTGCAAAATAAAAATAGAGCTCAAATTAAATTAATTTCACTCAAAATCAAACTCGAGTCAAACTAATTTCATTCGAACTTGAACTTGAGCCAATATACTACAAGTTCGCACGAGTTTGATTGAGTTGGAACTCGAGATATTTTAAACGAGCAAAATAGTGGATGTTCGAGTCAGTTCAACTCATTTATGGTCCTAAATGTAGTACAAATAAAATGAAAGGACACGAATTGTACCCTGTCTGACGGCATATTAGAATATAATTTAAAGATGTGAATGAGTGAATGTCTGTCAAATAACACCTAACTATTAGGCTACTATTTATACATGCGTTAAAGACGTATAATTTGTGAATGATAGTGAATTTTTATGTTAAATATTACATATGCATTTAATTGGGTAATTTTGGGTATTTATTGGTAATTTTGGGTATTTATTGGTTAAATAACTACCCTCACTGGCGTACTCAAGTTACCTCCGTTTTACGAACTGTCAAATTAATTGGCTATATTGATGGTTCGATTAAGTGCCCTGCAGCACATGCGAGCTCGTCTTCCAAGGAATCCGATGACAAGACTCCTGAGGATGTCGATGTTTGTGATGTTAGGCTTTAGACAGATCAGCTAGTCCAAAATGCTCTTTTTTCATCCCTGGATCCTTCTGCAATGTCGGCAGTTGACAGTATGGTTACTGCTTCTCAGGTATGGGATACTTTAGCCACTAAATATCAGAATAATTCCCGTGCTCGTCGCCTTTATCTCTGTGATCGTTTATATGGAGTTCGTCAAGAAGATCAGTGTGTTCAAGAATAATATGCTTATTTTTAAGATATTCTTGATAAATTGCGTGTTCTTGGTCATTCTCTTAATGACGAGGATACTCCTATTGTGTTTTTTCGTGGCTTGAATGATAAGCTTTCCCAGTTTTCTTCTGCTCAAATGGTGAAAGATGATTTACCCCCTTTGTATACCATTGTTGCTGATGTTGAGGCTCTAGAGTTTTCACTCAAAGCTCGCTCGTCTACCTCTGGACCAGTACCTTATGCTTTTGTTGCTTCTCAATAGGGATCTGGATAGGCTAACCGCGGAATGGGTGACTATGGTCTTGAGCAAGGGAGGGGTGGCTGAGGCTGAGGCTGCGGCCGCGGAAGGGGCGGCGGTAGGAATCCGTCGCTGGCCGGCGGTGACATCCCTCCACCGGGTGCGCGACCCACATACGTCTTTCAGTGGTGCCATCACCCCGGTTATCTTGCTGAATTTGGTTACAAACTATCACATGTTGCTCGCGATGACGTTGAAAACTCCGCGAACACAGCTCAACCACATTATCGGCAACTGAATGCCATTCCTGACTGCTTCTGCTTCCAACCTGGATAGCGTCGCTCTTTATAATGGTAATCACCATGTTTATTTGGGCAATTGTTCTCATTTGCATATTTCTCATGTTGGCAATTCCAGGATTTCTGATTCCCTCACTTTATCTGATGTTTTTGTTGTTCTGAATATCACCAAGAATTTATTGTCTTTTTCCAAGTTAACAAGGGATCTAAATGTTGTTGTTTGTTTTGATGACACTTCTTTCAATATTTAGAACAAGGTTACCAAGGAGCTCATGGGCCGAGGACACAGTGAGGGAGGTCTCTACGTTTAGATTATGGTGGTGTTGATTTAGTTTCATTTGTTAATTCAAATAAAGCCAATGCCTCGTTTGAGCTATGGCATAGTCGGTTAGGACATGATTCTTTTTCTATTATTTCATCTTTAAATAAAACTGGAAGTTTATCAGTCACTAATTTCTGTCTAAGCCTCATTTAGGTTCTTCTTGTGAGATGGCTAAAAGCAAGCATCTTTCTTTTAATGATAATTTAAAACGTGCACCACACATTCTTGATTTAGTTCATTGTGACCTCTGGGGACACTCACCTGTTATCTCTCATGCCGGGTACCTTTATTATGTCATTTTTATTGATGATCACTCTCGGTTTACTTGGTTATGTCCTCTGCAACTTAAGTCTGATTCTGTGGAGGATTATATGCAATTTGAAGCTTTTGTTGAGAATCAGTTCTCTACCACCATTAAAGTTTTTCAGAGTGATAGTGGAACCAAGTTTGTGAATCATTGCATGCAGACTCATTTTGCGTCTAAGGGCATTTATCATCAGCTTTCATGCCCTTACACTCCATAGCAAAATGGTTGTACGGAGAGGAAGTATCGTCAAACTACAGAGACAGGTTTATCGATGCTCTATCACTCTGGCCTTCATCATTCATTTTGGTATGATGTCTTTTCCACAGCTGTCTATATCATTAATAGAATGCCCACTCCAGTTTTATCTGGTCAGTCTTCTCTCTCCATTATTTTTTGTATTACATTAGACTACTCTAATTTGCATCCTGTTAGTTGTCGTGTTTTCTCCTACTTGAGGCCTTATGTTGCATATAAACTGGCCCCTCGGAGTATGTCTTGTTTATTTTTGGGGTACAGTTCATAGTATAATGGTTATCGATGTCTTGATCCTCTCACAAAGAGGGATTACATCACTCTCCATACTCAGTTTGATGAGTCATTTTTTGTCTTTCCGTACTGGTACTATTACAAATTCATCATCACTGGATGTTTCAGCCTTTTAGAGCCTTTGTCAGTTCCATCGGAGATGTTTGAGCCATCTTTCTCTCCGGAATCACCCATTATTTTAGGGCATTTAAATTTTCAGATTTCACTGTGAGCTTAGAGTTCTTCAGAAACTTGTGTCTGCTTGCCACAGGTTGACCAGCAACATGATCGACAATAGCCGACGTCGCAATCGATGGCGGTTCACGCATAGGTCACCCTGGCAGCGCGTGAGCTTCACGCACCGTTGTCAATGGTCGTGCGTCATCCACACGTGCCGACAAACCCAATGCCAACAGAACCGTCAGCAACTCAGGTGAGTCCAGCCTCCCCTGATCGGTCTCCATCATCACCGATCTTGGGTACCAAGTTTTCCTCGGGTTCTGCGCCCATCACCTTAGGTTCCGAGCCATCCCTAACTTTGCTTCCTTCTTCCCGACATTCGATGGTCACTCGTTCTCACACTGGTTCTTTACGGTACAAGGATTTTTTAATATTATATTTTTGGTTTACTGTGTGTTTATTTGCAAAGACCGAGCCTCGTAGTTATCGTTTTACGGTCAAGGATCCAGATTGGGTTGCTGCTATGAACTCGGAGATCGTTGCTGCTATGAACTCGGAGATCGTTGCTCTTCGCACTCAACATACATGGGAGTTGGTTCCCCGTCCTCCTAATGTTAATGTTGTTGGCTATAAATGGGTGTATCGTTTGAAGTACAAGTCTGATGGCTCTCTCGATCAGCACAAGGTCAGGTTAGTACTCAAGGTTTTTCACAATTACCAGGTTTTGATTATGATCATACATTTAGTACGGTGGTGAAGGCATCTACCGTTCTTACTGATTTGTCTCTTGCTTTCACTCATAATTGGCCTTTACGACAGCTTGATGTCAAGAATTCTTTTTATGGTATTCTTGAATCCCCGGTTTACATGGAGCAGCCTGCCAGTTACAAAGACCCTATGCATCCTGATTATGTTTGATCTTTGCTAAGGCCATTTATGACTTGAAACAAGCTCCTCATGTTTGGTTTCAACGTTTTAATTTTTTTGGTTGGCCTGGGTTTTGTATGCAGTTCTGCTGATACCTCTTTATTTGTGTTTTCACATGGTGCCTCTTTAATTTATTTGTTGGTTTATGTTGATGAAATTATTCTCACTGGGAATGATGGTCTTCTCACTCAAAAGTTTATCGATCGGGTTAATCAGGAATTCAAGATTACCAATCTTGACACTTTACAGTATTTCGTGGGTTTGGAGGTTGTTCGTACTTCCGATGGATTATTCCTTGGACAAGCCAGATATGCCAAAGACATTTTATCGAGCGCCGGAGTGCAGGATTCGGCACCTGTTGCTATCCCTTATGTAGCATTTTTTCAGCTCTCAAGCTCCTCTGGTAAGCCATTCGGAAATCCCACACTTTATCGCTCTTTGGTTGGTGCACTACAGTATCTGTCCATTACGCATCCCGACATTTTTTATGCTGTGAATACGGTCAGTCAGTATATGTAGTCTCCTACTGATGACCATTACCAAGCTGTTACTCAAATTCTGCATAATGTCTGTGGTACTATGCACTACTGGCTTCAGTTTTGCAACAATTCTTCCGCTTTACCAGTTTTGAGTTATTCTGATGCTGATTGGGCTCATTGTATTGAGACTCATAGGTCTACTTATGGTTATGTCATTTTCCTTGGTGGCAACCTGGTTTCATGGAGTACTAAGAAACAACTTACGGTCTCTCGTTCTACTTCATAATCAGAATACTGGGCTATGACCAATACTGCCGCTGAACTAGCTTGGTTGGTGAATTTACTTCGGGATTTGCGCATTTCTGCACGTGTGCCACCTGTTTTGCTGTGTGATAGTAATAGTGCCCTCTTTCTTGCTCAAAATCCAGTTTCGCATAAATGAGCCAAATACATTGATATTGGTTATCATTTTGTGCGTGAGATGGTGTCTTCTAACAAGCTAAGGGCTGCTTATGTTCCTATAGACCAACAGCTTGCTAACATCTTACCTCGTCCTAAATTTGAGTTCTTCTGGTCCAAGCTTTGCGTTGCGACAAGTCTCATGCTTCGCTTGAGGGGGGTAATAGAATATTAAATGAATTAGAATCAGGTTAAGAAATGAATACTCTTTCTGATTGGCTTTGTGTATATCCTTTTCCATATCTGATTCTACCTTGTATACACTTTGTACTCAATATATATATATATATATATGAATACACACAGCCACAATTATTTGTTTGTTTTACATTCTATCAATTGAGTATTTGTTGGGTTCCCATTGAGCTAACATAATTTGGGATCCGCTGAGATCAAAATTTCCCATTAATAGATTATTCTCATCTCACCCAATCCCAAAAGCTAATGGGTATTTAATACCCGATCCCGTTAATTACCCATTTATTAATTTCTCATCTCATTTCTTCCAAATCCCGCTCAATTGACTCCTCTAGTCTTACTCTTTGTAATGCTTCGTTGCTTTGTTCTACTTCTTCAATATAAGTATAAGTGGTTTTCAAGAAATAAAACAATAGTCATGAAATAAAAGTGAATTTTATATAAATCAAGAGTCCATCTCTTGAAAGACGGTCTTTCCATAAGTCATGGAAAGACCAAGGTTTAAAGTGTAAATTAGAACAAATGAAGATAAAATTTCCGGGTTGCATGAATGGGGTTAAAAACTTTATAACTAATACACGTTGCATAATAGATTTTTAATATTGCAACTAAGACTTTTAACCTTTTATTATTCTTATTAAACCCCGTTTTTTCATAACCCTATGAAAAGACGGTCTTTCCCAAAATTTTGCCTAAAATCAATAGTGTGGAGGTAGATCTTAATATTATATATCTCATTAATGATGGGAGCGGAGATAAATATCAAATTATTACGAGGAATGAATATAATGATATCGTAGTCCACTAACCCAAATGGCATTCCTACTTATACCCTGTTTCCTATTATAATAACCAAATTTCTTTAATGAATTATTGACCATAAGTAAGTTCATGTTCTCTAGAATTGAATAAACTATATTGAAATATAAACATATAAATCTGGATAACAGAACCTAAGATCCTTCTAATAACCATTTCCCAGCATTACTTTTCCTTTGCTATCAGACAGTTTTCTTTTTAAAATGTTGGGATACACGTCCAGGAGAGATTTGTCATCAATAGATAGATGCCTTTTTCATACGATAATCAATTTCTTATGATTTGATTTGACCAGTTAATTAACCCGTGTTAAACGACTTAAATGACCAATTAATTACCGGTACATATGTACACGGTATAGTTTCAATGGTGCGAGTGATGTACGACAGTCCCTCCAGTGAAATAGTTTGGAAAAATCCTGAAATCTCTCTTTGTGGTTAGCAACTAATCATGGGATTAGCATTACGTGTTATGTGCTAATTAAGACTTTCGCAGGATGTTGTCTTCTTTATATTGGCTAATTAGGTTTCGATCGATGGTATAATAAGAAGTTGAAAGTTTGGCGAAATGTTTGTTCAATCCGTACTTGTTTGATGGAGAAATCATCATCAAATAATCATTTTTACATTAACATTAATAATTGAGTCCTGAATAAACGCATGGCCAGAAACTTTACACAGGGCACATTCAGCTTTATAATTAAAAAAGAAGGCAACTTTGCAATTTTTATGGGTAAGTAAAGAAAATTCCAAATATAAATACTTCCCTCTGTCCCTCTGTTTCTGTCTTACAAAAAAATGTCTTTTTTTCTAAAATCATTAAAATAGTATAAAAATAGTTTGTGAACAAAAAATTATTTCATCTTTTTTTAACATTCAAAATTTTGCTAAAAAGGAAAGTAAGACAATAATATAGGAACACCAAATAATGCAGGTAGGACACAAATAGAGGGACGGAGTAGATTATTTTTCTGTTTTAAGAATTTTTTTGACCTATCGCAAGTGCAATTAAATTATCCCGCCGCACGTTTGTGCCTATTTCTAGAAAGAAAAATGAAGGAATGATCCATAAAATTTAGGGTTCTTCATGAGATAATAGACTTGAAGAACCATTATTCTCTCTCATTGTATAAATAATGTTGTCCCACAATTTTGGCAAGAACAAATAATTACTTTCACTAACGATCTAATCGCCACAATACTTATTAAAAATTAATTGAACAATACTTTTTAAGTAAAAGTGTTATTTATAAATGTGCTTATTATTTGTATATAATTAATTATATACTGTAATTAATTATATACTGAAAAATAAAAGAATAAAAAATGATATGAAATATTTGTTAAAACTAATGGAGAAATTAATAAAAAGGATAAAAAAAGAAACAAGAAAATAAAATAAAATAAAAGAAGATGGAAAAACAAAAATTATTAATAAAAATAAACACAGAAGTAAGTGTATGCAGTTGCTACAATACACACCAAATTTAACGCATCAATGTAGCAACGCAAGGTCAATACGATATATATACTATTTTGTCGGAGTGAGAAAGGGTAGAAGTTATCATTTTCTTAATAATTGTGCAATACCATTGGAAATGGCCCTAACCACATACCTAAAATTTTATCTAAAATGAATCCTTATCATTTTTTTATAATGATTATGACTTTATTTATGCGTCACTATGGGTAATTACTTTAACAGAGCACTTATAAGATTAACGACTTTTTGTGACCCGTGTTTCAATACAACTCTTATACATCATGGTGTTTTGTACGTTTTAACGTTTATTATTTTTTGCGGTTAGCGCGGACATGTTAATAATATGCGAAACATGATGTTTTGTCATTTAACAAGTTTTAGATCATGTATTTAATTGCTTGTTTTGGTTGTTAAAGTCTTTATTTGTTTATTTTCGTAGCTTTTGTTTGGTATATCTTTGCTAGTAATTAAAATTTTCCAATAACGTTGAACTGAAAGGGAAGAAAAGAACTGTTTGCGTAGTCATGTACATGACTACATGCATGTGTCCAACCAACAATATTATGGCGCTGCTCCGTTTTTAAAAAAAAATAGAAAACAACAATAATGCCGGGTCCATAAGTTTATCGACATTCTACTTTTTTTTAATAATTTTTTTATAAAATTGAAATATTGAATTTCAAAAGTTAAAACAAGTAAAATGTGTATTTGAATGTGAAAATATGAAAATATAAAAATATTTTTAAAATTTTTAATTTAGCATGTCATTTAATAAATGCAGTATATAAGTAAAAAAAATACAGTGAACTGTCCATAAACTAATGAACTGACTGTTTGTCAAGAAACTCATTCTTTAAGAAATTGGTGCACTTATTTTGCACGCATAATTCAAGGAGAAACCAAACAAACCAAATGTTCTACGTAATTGATTTTTTTAAAAGAGAAATATCCACATAACTTTACGATTCAAAATTTTGTGACTAATATTTTTTTCCAGCTCCTTTTTAAATTGCGTGTGAAGCTAAAGGCGTACCAAACTTGTTTAAAAGGAAGGATACATAGTTTTCCAGTTTAAAAAAAAGAAGAAGATAGAAATAATTAATCTCAGAAACTAATCCGTTACCTTAAACTGGCTTAGAGAAGTGCATTATCCAAATTCTGAGTGGATCGAGACCTTAATCACCTGACGTAAACACAGTTAAACATGAGTGGCTGTTCTAATTAATCTAAACGCACCATATCCCATTATTATTCTAACAAGACAAACCGCGATACGTAATAACCATCAAAAGGGATTCCTAAAAATCTAAAGATGATATTGTAAGTCAAGACAGAGAATATGTGGCAAAGTAATGAACAGAAGCATTAATAAAAGATTCAGTGCACACATTAATTAATCAATTAGTATATAATTCGAGTAAATTAATGTCTATATATTGAACTAAAGTTTATAAATAAGCATTATTCATTGACCTAGTTGCATATAAAGTGCAATAAATTAGGCCATGTTTTTCAGAGTTTATCTACATTTCAGTTCAGTTCATGGTTCAACGTAAATTTGATTTGGGAAAAATTTAGCTTAACTCAGTCATTCGGTACTATTTATTTTAATTTATTTTAATTTAATTTAGGTGAGATTAGATCAAATCAAATTAAATCACATAAGTTCTAATAAAGTTTCAGAGAACATGGATGTACCTTATCCTGAGTTACAAAATAAATATTGTTCTGTGCTTGATATCACCAACAGTGGATCCAAGAAGCAACAGTTGTTAATTCTCGTACACTTGCAAGAACTCGCAATCCGACAATTTTGGCTAGGCACGATGCTACCCTTTCAACAGTTATACGGGCTTTGTTTAAAGAATCGAATAAGGAGATAGGTGATGCCAATTGGGTTTAATTCAACACATTTCACCATTAATATTTAAATTAAATTCAGCACTAATTAAAATATTTAAAGAGACTACATTTTCAATCCTATATTTTAGTGGAAATTATCAATATAATCTTGTAAAATCTAAAAGTGCAAATCTAACTCTGTGTTTTGGTCAAAAGTGTCAATCTAACCATGTCAACCAAACCGTGACCAAAATTCTTTAAAATGACCATTATACCCCTTGAAAAACAAATTAAAAAAGGAAAAGATGATATTACACTTCCCAGCAAGTGTCCAAGTCCTTCCGCCGATCACCGCAGATCAACCTCGAAAAACACCGGTTCCCGCCGCCAGACCGCCGTCGGCTAATGATGGTCGGGTTAGATTAGTACTTTTATTAATAAGACATGGTTAGATAAGGACTTTAGTAAAAAAATACAGGGTTAAATCAATACTTATGTAAAAATGATAGAGTCAGATCAACACTATTAATATATATATATATATATATATATATATATATCTTTTTGAGAAGAGCTCACTCCTGATAAAAATGCATTCATTACAACTTCATAATCTAATGCATTGTAAATATGTTTATAATTTTTATGGCTTCGTTACGAAAGTAAGAAATTTTGGTAAATACTTTCCAAAGGAAATTCAGAAATTTTGATAAGACTAAATTATTTATTTGGTCCATAACATATATTAAAATACCATCGTTTGGTCCTCATTCTCAAAACTGCGTACATCTGGCACCCAACAAACCCAAAATTATTTGTTTGGTCCCCAGTTCTATTTCCGAGAGGTTTTCCATCAATACAAGCGCGAGGGTAAAAATGTAATTTTACCCTGAAACCCTCCCCCAACCCCTGAAGTTCTGCAGCTGCGGCAGCTGGCAGACGGCGGTGGGGACGATGCCGGTGAGGCGGTTGTGCGCCACGTCGAGCTGCTTCAAGCTCCGTATTCCGTGATAGCCGCCGGAATCGGGCCCTAGAGATCGTTGAAGCTCAAATCCAGCACCGTGAGCCGCTTCAGCGCACCGATATGCGGCGGACCGCAACCGGTGAGATTATCGTTTATTAAAATCAGCTTGTTGAGAGTCTTTGCCATCTTCCCAATGCTTCCCGGAGTGCAACCGCCGAGGTTGTTGTTCGCGAGAATAAGGACAGAGACCAGAGAGTTTCCCAAGTTTGTCTGAATCTCGAACCGAAAACGATTATCGTTCAGAAACAGAGCATCGAGTTTCTTGTCGAATACATCCGATGGAACTGATCCTTCGAAGTCGTTGAATCTAAAATCCAAGAACTTCAGCGCCGCAATGTCATCACCACTGCTGGAAACCCTCCGACGAAGCGGTTGTTACTCAGGTCCAGCTCAAACAGAGCCCGGAGATTCTGAATCGTCTTCGGGACAACTCCGTAGAATCTGTTGGAGTTCAAATGTAGCAGAGCCAAATCCTTCAGCCTCCCAAATTCCGACGGGAGTAATCCGGCGATGTCAGCGCCGTTCAGGTCGATCCCGATGACAACTCGAGGTAAAATTATAATTTTACCCCTGGGCATACCGGAAAATTATGGCACGTGTCAGTCACTTGCGTTTGTATTAACGGAAAACCTGTCGGAAACAGGATTGTGGACCAAACAAATCATTTTGGGTTTGTTAGGTGCCAGATGTACGCAGTTTTGAGAACAAGGACCAAAAGTTGGCATTTTAATTTATGTTGGGGACCAAATAAACAATTTAGTCTTTCGATAAATAATTTCCTTCCTCGCGAAATTTGGTAACTTTGTAATTAGAAATCGACACATATTGCTACTCGGATACAACTATAGGAAGAATCAACTTTTCATTATGTAAACCGAATTTGTATAATTCCTCTGTCCCATATAAACTGGCATATTTTGACATTCAGAAGTCAAAATGAGTCAAATTCGATCATAAAATTCTATTATTATATATGCAAGATTGTTATCATATTAAATGTTGTTGGATTCATTATCACATATATTTTATATTATTATATTTTCAGATTTTTTTTACACATGCAAATAAAGATATTATTACTCCCTCCGGTCCTCTCATAATGACTCACTTTTTATTTTATGATGGTCTTTTTATTTTGGCTCCGTCCTCCTTTGGTAAACTCTAGATTATTTTCATCCACCCAATTTACTTTTTACTATCTCAATACAACTTCCTCCACTCATTTCAACTTTTAAAAATCCTTATGTCATTTTTATAAGAGGTCATATTTAGAGGACCGTAGGGAGTAGTTGAAAATTGATTTAGTTGACTTCCAAAAGTTAAAATGTTCCAATTTATCTGGGATAGAGGAAGTATTGAAAATTAAATATAAATTAACAAACAAATTATAAATATAATTATGATACATTAGATTATGAAGTTGTAATAGAGACATATTTATAAGGAGCGGAATCTCCTCAAAAAGATATTTTTTATGATGGTGTTTGTCTAACCCTATCTTTTTTACATAAGTGATAATTTAACCTTTTTTTGCGTTGATATAACTCTGTTTTACTAATAAAAGTACTGATCTAACCCGACCACCATCAGCCGGCAGCGGTTCGCCGACATTGATCGATGTTGACCACCATTGACCGACGGCAAAGCATAGGGGTAAAATGGTTGTTAATTTTTTTATTTTAAACCTAGGGATATTTTTATCTTTTTAGATTAGGTCAACGCTTGCATTCCTTTAGTCAACGTCGGAATAGTGCAATTTGGCTATACTTAAAATCTTAGCATTAGTTTCACACTTTTAAAATCTAATGCAAAAATTTAATCACAAATATAATACTTCATAGATGTAGTCAACATTTAATATTTTAGATTAAATAATTTTTGGCCAGTTTAATCCTGTTGGATGGAGTATTTATGTGAATAACGTGATTAATGAGCAGCACAAAGTTGTTTCCGTCAGTTTCGCCCACTTTGAATTTCGTTAGTTAAATTTTTTTAAAAATTAATATCTATAATTATGTATGAATAAATTTATGAAAAATAATAATATTTTAAAAATAAAGTCTTTTATGAATATAACAAGATCACACACGACATTATTTTAACTTATTTATCAATTCAATTTTAAAATTAAAGTTAAGCAATTTTGACTAAGTGAATAGTTAATTGCAAATTGAGTTGGGCTAGAGGAAGTAACATTAAATACATTTATAACCCTAACTTTTGGCTGAAAGTGCCAATATAATTCTGCAATTTGAGAAAGTGTCAATTTAACCCTAACTAATTATTGTATGTGCCAATCTAACCCTAACTTTCAAAACATTTGTGCCGATATAACCAAACTCCCTAATTTCGACGTTGACCCATAGAATTCCAGCAAGAAAAAATAGTGGAATGACAAAAATACCATTGACTAAAAAGATAAAAATTAATACCCATAATACCCCTACAACCACCACCAAATTCGCCATCCACCACAACCAGCCGCCCCACCTGCGTTAGCCACCCCCGCCACTCACCACCAGCCACTCACCACCAGCCACCCACCACCTCCACCCTAGCACCGCTCACCATAGCCCCGCCTCCACCCTAGCGCAACCTGAACCCGTTTGCGTCCTAGCCCCGCCCGCGCCCTAGCTCTGTCTCCGCCGACCAAACTCCCCCTAAACCACACAAACTCTCGGCGCGCCGATTGAACTACCCACCGAAAACCTAGACCCACCCCCACAAACCCCCGCTGCTCCGATCGAACTACCTATCGAAAACCCTAGCCCCACCACCTAGACCCCGCAAACCCCCGCCGCTCCGATCGAACTACCCACCGGAAACCCTAGCCCCACCCTAAAACCCCACAAACCTTGTCGCTCCGATCGAATTACCAGCCGCTCCGCTCGCCACCATCCCGCAAACCGGAATTTCCAAAATAAAGGAAATAAACGGAATAAGGAAGAAAGAAAACGAACGGAAGACAAGAGGAAACGAACGGAAGAAATGAAACGAGAAGAAAGAAAACGGAGGAAACAGAGGTGAAAGACCAGCGGGAGGACGAGGAAGGCGAGGGTTACCCTTTTTTCATTTTATTTTTATTTTTTAAGGCAAGGGCAAAATGGTTTTTTTATCAGAATCATGCCAAATAAAAGTTGACTAAAAAGTCAGCGGAGTCAAGGATTATTTTCGCACTTTCTGATATTATAGGGTTATATTGGTACTTTTAGTTTAAAGTCAGAGCAATTTTAACACTTTGCTCTTATATTTATTATTAAAAAAGGTACTTTCACCTAGATGTGGAGCTCAAATCCGAATATCAATATGCTAAAATCCCCCCACTAAATATTCCAATGCTCGGCACATGCACACCACAGCATGCATATGACAAAACCATAACGGTTAAGTGAAAATTTATTTCTATTTAACTTTTACATCTCTTGCTGAATTATTCTTTTGCTTTTTCTAATTTGAAAAATAAGTTCAGTAGTTGATTTCTCACTAATTTGCTAAATGATTTGAATTTATAATCTTTTGATTATCGGTGAAGGTTACTATCAGTGTACTCCGTGCTTCATTTCGTTGTCAATCGTATATTTGATTCACATAAAAAAAGTTTCTCTCCATTTAAAGCGAAACATTTTATACCGGCATAAATATACTCCCTCCGTTTTTCTATTTATGACACTATAGGTTTAGATACTTGAATTTAAGTGAAGAAAATGAGTGGATGAAATTGAAGGAATCTTACCAAAAATAGAAAGAGTGCCACATAAAAGAAAACATCAATTTATAGTGTGCGTGTCATATATAACAAAATAGAGGATGTATTACTTTTTAAAAAGAAAAAAAGAAATGAAAGTATGCACCACTTATAATCATTAATGTAAAAAACTCTTAATCAATCTTCTTACCACTAGCAAATTTTCACAAATCACAAAATAATTACTGAGTTAAATTTAAATATTATATTATTAAATTTTAAAATTTAAATTTTATGTTTATTTATATTATATTTATTATATTTTTACTTTCAGATATATCTTATCATATATTTAACTTAGAATGTAAAATATTTAAACGTAAAATTATAGGATTAGTGTTAGAAAATGTATTTTTTTATAAATTATATGACAAACACTATATTATTTTATTAAATTTTTTAATTATAATTTAGAATGTAAAATATTTAAACTTAAATTATAATATTTTAATAAAATGGCATAGTATTTGTCATATAATTTATAAAAAATAATACATTTTCTAACACTAATCCTTTATCTACTGTGTCATGCTAAGTTTTATTAACATTCTACTCCCTGCTTCTCAGATTAAATTGTACAAAAATCATTATCACGCTATTCAAGAAACATGTTTGACCGTTAATATGTTTACCTATATATAATATCGGTAAATAAAAAATTAATATTTAGAAACTAATCGTTACGACGAATTTAACAATAACATATATAATAATATTATTGCTCATATATCTATTTAAATATTCGGTCAAACTTTGATAAATAATAGTGTTCAAAAAGTAATTGAGCAATTTAAATTGACACGGAGAGAGTATTATAATATTACTGTATAAATGTTGAAAAGTGGGCATAAAGAATCACGACAAGAAATATATCGTGTCAGTGTGTCTTTAACTTGATACACCGTATGAGAATATAAATGGATCATATCCCAGCTTAATCTCTACGAAGATCCGTACCCATGAGATCCAACAAATTCATGCATTTACCTTACAACACAAAAAAAAAATCAGTAAACAGAACCAAAAGACAAAAAGCTAGTACTCCTTTGTACACTTATTATTTGACAGTCAACACTATTAAACTTTAATCACATATTTGAATTGATATATCAACAATAATATTATCGTATGTGATATTGTTAGATTCGCCGTAATAAGTAGTTTCTAAATATCAATTTTTTTATTTCTTGTTATTATATGTAGTTAAACATATTAACGGTCAAACATGTTTTTAGTGTCGGGGGTATGAATTTGGCATGTACATAAATTGACCTAGCTCTTCTCAGATAGTAATAATTTCACATCAAATATTTTGGTCTGAGGGCATGTATCTAGAGATTATTTGAACTGATCTGATTTGATTTGATCCGATTTGATATGAATTGAATTAAATTGATTGGAATTGAATTGAATTAAACTGAAATAAAATTAAATATTTTAAAACATAGTAATGTATGACTAAATTAAGCAAATTTCACTAAATTAAATTTACTATGAACTAAACTAATTTGAATTGAACTGAAATGTAGAAAAACTCTAGAGAACGGGATCTGACTTTCACCAAAGAAAAATCTACTCCTATCCCCTTAAAAATTTCATACGCTTTCCATTTGTTGGATTTGACACACTTTTCTTTTTGACCTGTTTTTATAGATTTGACACAATTTTCTTTTTTGGCAGGATTTTTTCAATTTCATCCACTCGTCATATTTTTTCTTTCCTAAACTTAATTTCATCAACTCATTATATTCACCTAAATTCAAATAGCTAAACATAATATGAATTGAATTATTATCATTCATCCATTTTAATTTTTAGTATATCCTTATTCTATTTTTGTACATTTACACTTTCACGAACTCTAAATATATAAGAAAATATAACTATCATTCATTTATTTAATTCTTTTCATAGCATCTATACTTATAAAATAAATAAATAAACAAGAAAGAAAAGGCATGAGCAAAGGTGGGGGACCCGGCCAGGGGGTGTTGGAGCCGGTGGGGTGACGGGCTGAGCAATTGGGAGGCAAGATAGTGCGGCACCAGGCAGCCACGCATGGCCAAGAATAAAAAAAAAGTATAAATACATTTATAACTTTAAATTTAGGTTGAAAATACAATATAATCATGCAATATCAAAAAGTGATAATTTTATCCTAACTAATTATTGTATGTGTCAATCTAACCCTAATTTTCATAACACTTGTGCCGATATACCCAAAATCCCTATTTTCGGCAATAAATAAGTGAATTCATACATGACCAGAAATTAAAATGACAAAAATATCCCCCTTAGAACAAAAAAAATTATGGCATGGCTGCTTCATTTCTTCCTCAGCCCTGCTCCGCCGCTACCGCTGCACAACCACCACACCACCCTCAATTCACCACCCCCTGCCGGAAACCTTGCCACATTAGAAACAAAAATCACCGAGCTTACAAAATGAAACCAATCGACTGCCATTTGATAAATTTGCTACATATTCTGATCATTCTAATCCTTTGAAAAAATGTTGAGTACTTCAAAGTTTCAAATCTCGCCATGTCTCAAAATAAACATTTTCTTAGAAACCAGAAACAACATGCACTCACCTTCTTAGCCAATCTGAGGTGAAATTGAGCCACTGGAGATGGCGGATCCATCAACTCCGCGAGGTGGGTCTGGTACGCCCTTGCCTGGTCCACTGTCTCGGCCTCCGTCTCCGCCTCTAGCTTCCTCGCCTGCGAGCACAGCCTCATCTGCCACTCTTAGCCGCTGCCACACCCACTGCCGTATTTCGCCATCGCTGCCACACCCCGCAAGCACCAACTTCCTTCCCCAGCAACCACCCGCCCAAGCCCCCTTCGTCGGCATCGTACCAGAGTCCCCTCCTCTGCCGTGCTAACCGTCTCCAATGACACAATCTTTAATCGCAACCCAGATAAAACACTTCAAAATTTTCAATTGGGAAATTCATGGTGGGAAGTCGGACCACGGTGGCCTAAAAGATGCGTCGACGGAGGTGTGAGTGCGTACCACAGGTGTGAGGATGCGTTAGAAAGAAAAGAGGGGAGGGGAAGAGAAAGAGGAGGTTTTTGAACGAGAGAGCGGCGGAGCACAGGGAAGACGAGAGAGAAGACAAGAGAGATGGTTTTTCCTTTTTTTATTTTTAATCCAAGGGCAAAATCATTTTTTTGTCAAAATCCGTCCAAACAAAAAGGTCAACAGAGTCAAAGGTTATATTGTCACTTTCTGAGATTGCATGGTTATATTGGTCATTTCAGTCAAAAGTCAGAGTCATTTTAGCATTTAACTCATAAAAAACAATGAGTGAAATATTAGAATAAAGATCGATTTTCGATTATTGAATAAATGTGGAATTTGAATATATATATATATATATATATGTATGTATGTGTGTGTATGTGTGTATATCTATGTTATTGAATAATTGTGAAAGTTGTCTTTATACATTAGTCTTATTTTTCAATAAGACCGATTAGATCGTTGTGTTCATGATGGTCACTCAATTTAGATATTTTCCTCAATGTGTTGTTCTCAATCTAATTGTAGTGATCGTGTGTTTGTAGTTCTATTTGTGTTTTTGTATTAGGGGTTCTATCTATTTTGGTGTATCGATTTGTGTTTCTCATGTGTTTACAGTTTGTTCAACATAAATCATGTTTTGGATCAAGTGATGTTATTTGTGATATGCATGTGTGGTATGCTGCTCTCTGCCAAATGTTCATGATTTTCGCAAGAAACAAGTTAATATCATTGAGAGTGATAGTACAATTTTTTTCTAGATCTCCAATCACTAAAAAAAAATTCAGTTCTGACGCATTTTTGGAGCATCCGTTACACATAAAAGGCATCGCTAAAATTATTAGTGACGCAATATGAAGTGCCTATATTCAGCGTGTCACTAAAACTTTGTTACGCGTTTAACTATCGTTATATTTTTTTGTAACATTTCAAGATGCAGTTCAATTTAGAAGTGTCACTAAATTTGTGACATGAATTGATGTAATAATTCAGTTTAGTGAAATGTGCACGTATCACAAATATTTTAGTGACACTTGAAAGTAGAGCAAATATTGTGACATTTTCTTACCTGTCACAAAATATACGTCACTACTAAACTCTTTTTTTTGTAGTGAATCTGTAATAATACACATGGACATGTAATTTAAACAATTTTGCAATGGGTTGGTTATTACTAGAAGTCAGTTAGGTTAAATGTCATTTTCACTCATTGTCAGTGTTGTTGCACGCTTTTTTTCATCAATTATGAATGATTAAATGAATGTTAAAAAAAAAGTAACATTTTTTAGTTTTATCGAACTCGGTACTCATACGTATTTCCGTCATGGTCCAAAATGTCAAATAACTTTCTATTTCCCTCCAACATAATATTGTTCCTTGTCTGCATGAATGTGATAATGATTGCATTCGTGGAATTTAATTCTCTAAAACTTGGAGTTTTGTGTGCAGAATAACGAAGCCGTTAAATCCAGTCCCCTACAATCTAACATCTGATGCCATTTGCATTTCTACTTTATTTTTTCATCTTTTTCCTCCCCACACTATTGTATTGTGATGAGTAGGAATATATTAGCATAGGTACATTTCATGTTTTTGGTCGTTGTCCGAAAGATTTGATTAAAATGTAAGTTAACTGGTTTTATTTATATTATATATAAGGGTATAAAAGGGAGTACATATGTACTAACCCTAGTCTCATATATATGTTTCCCAAAAAACTATAAAAGGCAAATTATATGGTATTTCTGTGGTACCATTAACATCGTATCCCCATAAATATTTAGTTTAAATTGTAAAAATGTGTATCATCTTATGTGAGATTGTGCATCATTCTAATTTGTTTATAATTACTATATAAACATTTAATGCACAAATAATGCTGTAGTAAAATGCACATTCTCTATATTTACAATCCACATTCTTAGTAACTTATGATACCTCAAGGGTACAGCATAACAATTGATTGTAGAATATTATCACATGAGTTTACTGAATAATTAAAAATTTAAATAGACTACTTTTATATATTTTAGTTATAAAAAGGTAATAGAATACTAGTGGGTGAACAATCCATCAAAGATGGTTCATCACGCCCATAAACAGCAAATTTCAATCGTTGTTGTCAATTCTACTGCTATTAGACCACTTATAAATATTCTAACTGTTTTATTATTGGGTAAATATTTTTATATGTGTGTGTTTTTAATATGTCACACTTCATTAGGAAGTTTAATTTTATAATCGTCCTAATATATATAGTATTTGTTAGGAACGCTTTTATCATTGTCCTAGTAGGCATTTTCTGTTGTAGATGTTATTGTTGATGACACCTACCCAAAAAAATATGATGTATTTATAAAAACAGAGGAAAATATTGTGTTAGGACTACCATTCACAACGAGGTTCTTCGATTTTTACTTAAAAGGGATGAAAAGAAAAACACTTCGAAAGTAGTGGCATTTCCTGTGATACACATAAAAATTTTAAAATGAAATAAGAGCCTGACAGAATTCTCCTAGGAGTTTGCAAGAAAAAATTAATTACTAAGAAAACTTTATGTCTATTGTAAAAAACACTAACTTTGCACTAATTAATTAATGAAGTGATATAGAACTTGATGTAGAAAATAAGATGGAGATAATGAAGAACAAGATGAAGAGAATGGAGAAAAAAACAAGAATGAGATGAAATGTGAAAGTGAGAAAATGAGGATGATAGGTGCAATTTTCTTCATCCACTTAGGGGGTATTTACAGGAGAATTTAGAGAGTAGTTACATAGTGTTCCCCTAAGGTAAATGAATAGTGAAATAATTAATCATCACAAACCTAGCTTAGTGCTAATGAGCATTTCATTATTCATAACACTCCCTGTGGAATGTTCATTACAATAATTATGTGTTCATGCTACCTCATTAAAAACCTTACTTGGAAAAATTCAGTGGGATAAAAACCACAGTAAGGGAAAAGAGTACAGCCACGTATAACTCCCCCCATGTTGACATTGGTGATTTCTTCATAAATTTCGTAGTTTTTGCATCCCGATGTCATGAACATGTTTCCTGAATACTGAAGTGGGAAAAGCCTTTGTAAGGAGATTCGCTGAGTTCTCACGGGAACGAACATACTGAATGTTAATGACATTACTCTCTTCCAACTCTTGAGTAAATGAAAAGAACTTCGGAGAGATATGCTTTGCTCTGTCGCTTTTGATGTATCTTTCCTTCATTTGTTAACACATGCGGCATTATCTTTATAAAGTGTTATGGGATCATCATTTGATAGGAGACCCCTTGTGATTTTGATATGTCTAGTCATGGATCTCAACCACACACACTCTCGGCTTGATTCATGTAATGCGATAACCTCATCATGGTTTGATGATGCGGCGATGAGTGTTTGCTTTTGGGAATGCCAAGAAATCGCAGTCCCTCCATAGGTGAACACATACCCAGTTTGAAATATCTCTTTGTGTGGAGCTGACAGGTAACCTGCATCTGCATAACCAATCAAATTTGGTTTTGTATTGTTGGGATAAAATAATCCCAGATCAATTGTTCCTTGAAGGTAACGAAGCACATGCTTGATTCCGTTCCAGTGTCTTTTAGTAGAAGATGAACTGAATCTTGCTAATAAATAAACAGCAAAAGCTATAAAGGTCGAGTACAATTAGAGAGATACATAAGAGCTCCAATTGCACTGAAATATAGTACTTACGGACCAAGAATCTGTTCAGATTTCTCACATGGACGAAATGAATCCTTTTCCAAATTAAGGGATCTGGCGGCCATTGGGGTACTCAGTGGATTTGATTTATCCATATTGAATCTCTTTAATATATTTTTCGTGTAATTTGATTGATGCACAAGTATCCCACTTTGCAAGTGCTCAATCTGCAAACAACCAAGACAATATTTTGTTTTCCCAAGGTCTTTCATCTCGGACTCTTTCTTTAAGTAAGAGATAGCTTCCATAATCTCCTCATTTGTCTCAATGATATTCAAATCATCAATATAGACAGCGATAGTCACACATCATGATCAACTAGCCCTCGGGATTGCTCAATTCTCGAGATTTATGACCCTAACTAGCCCGCGGAATTAGTTCACAAATTGATTGTATTGATATTTAATTAACCCGCAGGATTCAGCAACAATGAAGACACTCGCAAGTAAAGAGTATAACTAAAAAATTCTAAATATTTGATTGATAAAAGGTGTATAAAATTTTGTTGATGACATCCCTTATTTATAAGGTATAATTCGGCTAGTACAAATAGAAACTGAAAAGAATTATGTCAGATTTAAGAAGTTAAAATCATATCTAACTAAACTATCTAATTTAAATATAAATGATGATCATATTCATCCAAGTAAATCAATCCAAATATTGGATAAATTTTTGAATGAATCTACCTTATCTAAACCTACCAAATCTAATTCTAATCAAATTAAAACTCCTAAATTACAATATTTCAAAATTAATTCTAAATATGAGCACACTACCTCATTAAAAAATCCAATGGAAAAATGAGCATAGTGTTAAACTCCTAAAAATACTAAACTAAGAAAAAATATATTTTTGACATCGTATCAATGAGATAAAGTAAGAGTGAGAATGAGAATGAGAATGAGAAGTGTGTTTTCTTGTATTTATAAAAGAATTTTGGGGGTAATTACATAGTGTTCCCCTAGGTTAAATGAATAGTGAAATAATTAATTATCACAAATCTAGCTTATTGCTAATGAGCATTTCATTATTCATAAAACTATCAAAATTTAACTGTATATTTAAGTAGATACATGAGCAACAATATTATCGTATGTGATATTGTTAAATTCATCATAACAAGCAGTTTCTAAATATCAATTCTTTATTTGTCGTTATTATGCATATGTAAATATATTAACGGTCAAACATGTCTTTTAACAGCGTGATAATGATTGATGGATAATATAAGTTGGGACGGAGGGAGTATTACATCTGTTTCTACTTCCTCCGTCTCACAATAAACTTCCTATAATCTTTTGACTCAACATTTTATACAAGCTTACATGGAAACATCTTTTGATATCAGAAATAACTTTTGCTTGAGTGATACTATGAATATTATCAAAAATTAGGAAATAATGGTTAATTTGGGATATAGTGAGGATAAATTTGGTGTTATAAATGACTATATATGAAAATTTTATAAATAGGAAGTTATTTGTGTGGCGGAGTAAAGAGGAAAGTATGAAATTTATTGTGGGACAGAGAGGGTTAATATTTGGCATAATAGCTCTATGTATTTGGATTTATGGTGAATAGATGATCTTGGGCGGAATAAGATCTCATATTCCCCTAATTCGATGGCCCACAGGCGTCCTGATATTTTTGGCTTGTAAAGGATCTGCTTGATTGGTTTATCAGTGTATACCACGATTCTATGGCTCTAGAAGTATGGTCGAAGCCTCCTTACCGAGTGGAAGAGTGTGAGGATTAGCTTTTCCACCACTGGGTAATTATTTTCTGATCACCCCCCTCCGATGGTACAAGTTTTGAAATTCAGTTTCATCTCAATTGTTTGGAGGGTGATGAGTGTTTCTTTTAGATTTTGTGCAAATGTGTTAAGAATCTTACTCTTAATGATCATACCGTCGACGTATATTTCGATGTTGCGACCAAGTTGGTGTGAGAAGCCTTTGACAACAGTCCGTTGATATGTGGCTCTTGCGTTCTTGAGGCCGAAGGGCATTTTAACGTAGTAAATTGCCCTAAAACTTGTTATAAACGTTGTTTTCTCTCTGTCCTTCCGGGTTCATTAGGATATGGTGATATCCTTTGTAAGAATAAGAAGGTCATGACTCCATACCCCAAAATAGCTTCAACTAGGTGGTCGATCTTTTGCAGTGGGTAGTAATCATTTGGACAATATTTGTTAAGTTCTATGTAGTCAATGCACATTCTCCATCCAACATAGTTTTTTATCACCATGCAAATGACTTCTTGGATATGCCAGCATGAATAAGGGTGTTGACCTCGTTTTTGCTTAATCTTTGTCGGTCATGGGCAAAAGTCCTCTTCTTTTGTCGAAAAGGATTAACCGATTGGTGTATGTTTATGCAGTGTCTCATGATGGAAAAGCTGACTCCTCCCATGTCTTGTACTGACCAGGCAAAGGAGTTCTTGTATTAAGCTTGGCGACTACCTTGATTTTGATTGGCTCTAGTAGTCTCTCCCTAATTTTCACTTCCTTGGCTTCATCATCCTTATCTAACCGCACTAGCTCAGTGTCCTGGCCTTAATTATGCCCCGAGTAATTTTTCTGCAAGATGTCCATGGGTGAACAATTGTACCATCAATTGAGGTATGTAGAACGTCGTCGGCTTCATTGTAATGGTTATGCGTTGCCTTGCTACTTGTTGGTTGCCTCTAACCGTCACCACACCTGTTAATTTAGGGAACTTCATGACGAGGTGGTAGGGAGACCAGATAGCTTTGCCAATGTTCATCCATGGTATTTCTATGATGGCATTGAAAAGGCTTAGGGCGTCTGTCTCAACGAAATCACATAGTCTTTCTGGCCGATGGTGACAAGAAGTTGTATGTTCCCCAGGGGCCACTCTGATTTCCTTGCAAAGTCGACTACGGGCAATGTCGTTTTTTTAAGTCTACTCTCTTGAATCCAAATTTGTAGAAGCACTCAGCGAACATTATTTCCATTGCACTTCTGTCATCCACGAAAATTCGGTGCACCTTGGAGTTTCCTATCTTCAGTGTTATGACTATTGGGTCGTTATGTGGTGATGTGTTCGGGACTGCATCCTGTTTACTGAACGTTATCGTCTCGTCCGCTAGCATTCTCTTATCCGTAGACTCCTGTGGTGGCAAGTACCTTGCATTGCCTTCCAGGCTTTGTTAGACATGAGCTCGGTGGACCATTGGATTAAGTATACAACCCTATTTTATGAGTTCTCTTAGTAACCCTATTTCAGTATTTTAATCTTTTAAAATATATCTCAAAATATAAATTATTATAAATTATTGGTCTAACCGTTAGGCAGTCTAACAAGAGACTTTCTCAAAGAAAGGAGAAATGGCGAGGGTTAATTTCTTTTATAAGCTTTTTTTTCACAAATAGGCTCTTAAAGTTTTGTGAACCTTTTAAATTAATCTTGAAAATAATATATTTATAAAAAAATATCTCATATCTATTTGTATCTTTGTTATTTATTATAATTTAATCACTAGACTAATTGCGGTCTAACATGAGTGTTTCTCTATAAAAATTGAGAAAAACTTACTATTTTCCAAAATTTAAAACAATTATTAACTATGTTGTGTTAAATCTTTGAGAGGGTCTCATGTTAGACTGCTTAGCGGTTAGAACAATTATAACAAACCTCGTTCTTATTATTTTTAAGATAAGATTATAATTATATATTTAAAATATTATCAAAATCATGAGAACCTTATTGTAAGAAATAAAATTAAACTTAAACATCAATCATCTCATAGGTTATACTAATTGTAAAATAACTATATTTAACGGAACATCGAAAATTTTGGTAACATCTTTGATAAAGTTTCTTCTTCTAAAGAGACATTATTAAAGGTTGAAAAGAACCTGCAAGATGAAGAGGATGAAGACACCTTCAAAGCTTATAATCTAGCAAAAGCCACATATACACAAACTCTTTCCAACCATGATAACTTTTGAAAACAAAAATCACGAGTTAAATGGATTAATGAAGGTGATAAAAACCCTCAATTTTTCTCACCAAACTGTGAAATCTAAACAAAGATATCAGAGAATATCTAATATTAAAAATTCTTAAGGTAACTGGATCAATACACAAAAAGATATCCAACAAGAAGCAGTTCAATTCTTTGAAAATCTACTTGTAGAAGATAATCAAGACTCTTCAGGAATAAACACAGTAGTTTTACTAGAAAACATTCCTGAAATATTTAAAACTGGACATAAAAAGATGTTATTAAAAAATTTTACCCTTGAGGAACTCTCCTAAATAGTTAAAACAATGGATGGATCCTCAGCCCCCGGCCCAGACGGGTTTTCAGGTTTCTTTTACAAAGAATGCTGGAAAATCATCAAAAATGATCTTCTCCTACCAGTAAAAGACCTTCTGAGTCAGACCCTTATTCCTAAATCATTTCATCAACCTTAATAATTTTAATACACAAAAAAGAAATATGGTTTTCATTTAAAAACTATAAACCAATTAGTTTATGCAATTTCAACAACAATTAAAAAAAACCTAATTGCAACAAGACTGAAACCAATATTAAATGAGATCATATCTCCATGACAGACTGCTTTTGCATTGGATAATGTGCTTTTAATGCAGGAACCAACTAGTTTTTTACACTAAAAAATAATAGATATAATATGATCATTAAACTTGACATGATGAAATCTTTTGATAGAGTCTCTTGAGGTTTCTTGTCAAATATTTTAATTAAAATTAGTAATCCAACAATTATGAGAAATATTATACTGAATAACATAAGAGCAACATATTTCTCAATTTTAATAAATGGTAGCCCTTGTGATTTCTTTAGAGTATCAAGAAGATTGAAGCAAGGGGATCCTCTATCCCCTTTGCTTTTCATTATGATGTCAGAGGCTTTCACAATAAACATTAACTTCTCATTTCAGTATGCTGATATTGGATATTATATGTTACCAAAACCAATAATCAATGTAACTCACATATCATTTGTAGATGATACTGCAATTCTGATGAAATGCTCTAAATCGGGAATTAAAAACTAAGAGGGTTTCTAAAAATATATGAAAAATTCAATGGACAAAAAATAAACTTTGAAAAATCATCATTCTTTCATTCCAAAAATGCAGAAACTAGAGTATCTGCAATAATAAAATCAAAAACACAAATGATTGCTGGTTCTCACCCATTTAGGGTGTCTAATCTTCACAGGAAGAAATAAGAAAAGTTTATATCAAGGTTTATTAGATTCCATAAAACTCATAATCAATTCATGGTTAAATAAATCCTTTCTATGGTTGGAAGATTAATACTAATTAAGCACGTTTTAGCCATAATTCATGTCCACATCATTGCAGTGCTTAAACCACTAATTGGTACAATTGACAAACTTCATAAAATGTTTGCAAACTTTTTGTGGAACTCAACTGATCCAAAACAATAAAATAGAAGCATCTGGAAATCATATAAGAAATTATGCTTTCAGGAAAAAAAAGGACTGGGATTAAAAAATCTTCACACATTGACTCATAGTTTTTCTATTACATTATGGTGAAAACTTCAATTAGGTCATTCTCTTCGGGCGAAGACTATGTGGTCCATGCCTGGAAATTCTAAAAAAATTAAGAACATGGAAAAGAATAATTGAAATTCAAGGATAGTTAATGAAAACTCATTTGTACATATTTGGAATGGAGACTCTTCCTTTTGGCATGCTAATTAGACTAAAACTGGACCTTTAAACAAATCAGTGAGGAAGGAAATGACTTACCATTCCATTCCATAACTTAACCATTTCCGAATTTGCTAATAATCAATGTGAAATTTCATAATCAATGAAAGAAATGTTTCAAGATCAAATACTTTCTATTGTACAATCTTAAATTCATCTTTTTTCCCGTTACAAGGATAAAATCATCTGGACATTAACTGAAAATGGAGATTTCAGTTTGAAATCAGCTTATGAATTGATCAGACCCAAAAAAAAAAGCTTCATCTTTTAAACATTTGTGGTCTAAACTGCTGCCTAAGAAAATCCGTGTACTGAATTGAAGAATTCTGAATAGGTATGTTTACCTTTTTCAAGTCAAATTTAATAAACTTTGACCATAAATATAAATTAATACATTTATAGTAAATGTATCATGTGAGATATTGTTATATTCATCTTAACATCTATTTTCTAATTAACAATTTTTTATATGAAATTGATATATGTAGCTAGAGATATTGATGGTCAAACATGATCATTGATGACCGTGAAAATGTAAGCATGTCATTAATGGTGGAACAAAGGGAGTATTTTAGAAGATTTCTCTTTGAATTTACCCTCTATTTGTTACTTCTACAAATCTGATTCTGAAACAATATATCACATCTTCAACAATTGCACAGTTATTCAAAGGTTGTGGAATAACATTGATTCTGTATTCAACATTACCTCACCAGATAGTCATTATCCATGGGATAGATTTCTATTATTGGAATCGACAATTTTATCATGTGTTGTTCACCGACATGATTAGGGTACTGCCATGCATTGTGGTTTAGTTCACCTGGTGCTCAAGAAACAATTTTTTTAATGATGAACACAAACCTGACATTAAAATCATACAAAAGCATACTCTAATCATGATCAATGATATAATGATTGCAAAGAAATTAAATGTCGTCTAGGATTTCAATGATTCAATTTTGAAACTTCAGATTCTAAGATTAAAACAGGCTCCTAAACAACCTAGAGTTGTTTTCTGGAAACCACCACCGAAGACATTTAAATTGAATAGTGATTGTTTTTCATTGAACAATGGACAAGCAGATGCACGTATGATTCTTTGAGATTAAAATGGTTTGCATCTCTTCTGCTTTTTACCATGAAATTGTTCAAGTTCGAAAACAGGGGCAAAGCAGGGGCGGAACCCCGCCAAGATGAAAATTACAGGAAATTTGGATAGTAAAAATTTTTTAAATTTTTTTCAGCCCCCTCTGATAATAGAAAAAAATGAGTTTTTTTTTACTAATAGATCAGCCCCCGCCACGTATGTATCCTGGCTCCGCCCCTGGGGCAAATTAAGGCTTTGTTACATGGCTTGCAACTGACTGCTCAACAAGGAATCAGAATGGAGTAAACTGAGAGTGACTCGATGCTGTTAGTAAAAATGGTCCGTCGATAATACAAGATTCCTTGGAGATGCTGCAAAATCATTCGTGAAATATGGGAGAAGATTGAAGAGTTTAACTAAACTATAGGCCACATTTTTGGAGAAGCCAATTGTGTCGCATATTCAATTGAAAAAAATGGCGAGTTCAACAAAGGTAAATTTTAACCTGCAGGTTTGCCCATAGACATCTAGACAAAGATCAAGCTGAATGCACAATCCTTCCCGTATATAAGATAGCATAGATTAGGACTCTATATTGTATCATTTTCATTATTTCACGTTTTAGTAGAGATCTTTGGCTTCCTAGAATTTATAGAATCAAATATTGTAGAATCAGATGGTATTTTTCCTTTGAGGTAAGGTATTAAGTCCCCTTTTTTTTTGTACCTTTTAATTTTAAAATTTATGAAAAGATACTGGTCCGCCAAACCTCCCATTATAGAGCCTGTCTTTGAAAGACGGTCTTTCCATAAGTTATGGAAAGACCAGGGACTGAATTGCAATTTTAAGACAAAAGGCAAGCAAATTCGCGGGTCAAAATCAAGGAAATCCTGGTCAAAATCGGATCAAAAGGTATTTGGATTATTTCACGCGCTTAGTTAAGGTAAAACCTCAGTTTTCCTTCCTTTTCCCCAAACCCTCGCTGCAGCTCGAACAAAAATCCCCAAATCCTCAAAAGTAGTTCTGCAATCTTCGATTCTATCCTTTTTATTCTTTGAATCTACACTGGCTGACGTTGGTATCCTAGATCACCAGCCACTATTGCAGATTAAGCACTCATTCATGTATAAAATCGCATAAGAATGAAGTATATATGAAGGAGATGAAGAACTTGTCAGTTTCATCCAAAACTGAGATTATATTTTGTTATCAATTTGATTCTGACATTGTTCGCGATTTCGATCTTGTATTGCAGTAGAATCTTAATGTTTCATTACTTGATTGAATCTTAATGTTAAGATGCTCTTAACCGAAAGAATTGAAGAAAGAATTGAAGAACTGATTGTTGTTGCCGCTAATATACCTTCTGAAGGTATGAATTCTAACAAATTCGTCTCTATTTTGATCCACTATTAGATTCACTTAAATTCAAACGTTTTACGCTGACAATGTAATCTTTTAAATCATGCATACTACCTTTCTGTTGATCGAATATTAAGTTTTTTTGTTCATGAAATGTGAGATCTCAGTAAATGTTAACTGAGATTTAAAACTCATTTCAATTTTCATTACATTTCAATGTTTTTATGATTTCATGCATATGTTTCAACCTAAAATTACAATGTTTTACACTGTACAATTTCAGAAAATATTTAGAAATTACATATCAGAGAAGAAGAATCACAACAAAAAACGAAAACACAACAAGTAACATATAATTTATATGTTTTACTTTAAATATATAATATTTCTAACTACAACTCAAATGTTTCATTTGAAATTATTGCAGAGTGTGAACATCTACCAATCTCAGCAGAGATTGACGATACTGAATGCTTAAGTGGACTACGAGCAAGACCGCTGCAAGAATCAAAAGACCTCTACAAACGGCATGCTAACAAATTGGGATTCAGTTGCAAAAAACCACGAATTGAAGAACAACCGAGTCATTATTGAAAAATGTGTGCTCATGTTAAGGGAAAAACTTGAGAAAAAATAGCAATATCAATCCCACCAATACCAATATGTGAATCAAGTGCCACATATTAATTCAACAAATTTTGTCTAAAGAATCAAGTGCCACAGAACAAAAAGATGCATTCAGCGCACCATGTTCAGTCGCAACAAACATACTTGATCCAATGTATGCAAAGACAAAAGGAAGGCGTGCAAGAATCAGGTCAGCATTAGATAACGGAAAATGTTCTATGAATGAGTTTGGTACCAAAATATCATATCATTTGAATTACTTTAGCAGCTTATTTATTTTACATTTCAAGTGTAATTCATAATGTTACTTTAGCAAAGTTCCATTTAATGTCACATTATTGACTGCATTCATTACACTGATTATTCTAAAATATCAATGTTTCGTGATAAAGAAGTAATCTTTCAACAACCATTGCATGTATTGTAATCAGGTCAATAACATGTTGAAATTCTGAATTATGCATTTTATAATGGATATCTACCACTATAAATTAACAATGTTTTAACCCAAACATCAAATCTGTAAAAACTAAAACCATGTAGTTTAATTTTTTTAAAAAATAAACTGAAATCAAATCAGAATGCAACATCCATAATCAGGTTGATAACATGCTTAACTTATGAATTATGCATTCTATACTGAAGATCTATCACTACAAACATACAATATTTTAACCTAAAAATCAAACCCTGCACACAAATAATTGGGTAACTTGAAATTTTAAGAGAGATCTAAAACAAAATAAACTTCTCAAATGTGCACTTTAAAGTGAGCATGTATCACTCTAAACCATCACTGTTTTTACCTAAAAATCAAACCTTGTCATACCTACAGCCAGATAACTTCAAAATAAGAACATAGTATCTTCTTCCATCCAACACAATCTAAATCCATAATATATCCACTAACTATTACATAGCTATTTAAATCATAGATCATCAAGACCAAGAAGGTAGAAATTGGGCATGGATCCAGCTACTTTCTTCTTAAAATCATGCACGAGGTCATCAATAACCTTTCACGTAGCGGGATCATCAAGGATATCTTGAGAGTTGGGCAGCTGCTCTGAAACTGTGTCTGAATCATCTTTAACAACCACCACTTGTGTTTTCGCCAACCATTCTGATAATTTGGAAGTAGCCACTTCTATATCCCTTTGAAACAAAGCAAATGCTTCACCAACAACCTACAAAACAACAACACATTTAACAACAAATCTACTCAAATATCGGATAAGAAAAAATAATTCAAGAATAAAAAAACATACTCACATTCAGTTTAAGACCTTCAATCTCTTCGTTCGTTGAAATCACAATGGAAATATAGAACTACAGAACCCAACTACAAGCAACAATTTTACCTAGCTCACTCGAACTACCAACAAAGGTTGTACTTTTCAACACATCGGCTTGCAGTAGTACAACACAAAAAAAAATTAATAGCAACAACAAAAGCACACATTCGAATCCAAAACATAGAACCTTTCAACTCAAAAAGAAAAAATTACCTGATATGAAAGCAATCGAAACTTCAATCGACGATTAACCTTTTTATTTCACAGTAAAAACAATTTTTTTTATAACAAATATGAATCCTATCAGCTCAATAGTACAGGTCGTAAAAAATCAATGGCAACAACAATGAATTCACATTCGTATTCAAAACACAGCACCTCTTACTGAATTTTATTTAAAAAATGGACCGGCGAAAACAATAACATTACGCACCAAAACAAAAGCCAATTTAACACAACAACCACTTAATATCAACATATTAAACTATAAACCTGAAGTTTTTCACAATGAACAACAGATCTTCTAAACCCTAAATCTAGTAAATTTGGGAAAACAGAAAAAACGGTAACATTATCACACAAAATAGAATAAAAAACTGATTCTAAGGCAAAATAAAGCACATGCATTCAACCTTTGACAATAAAAATACACATTAACAACAAAAAATCGACATATAAACACCACTTTCACCATTTGCAACATCTTTGACTGATATATCCTTCTTCTTCACCATTCCGCTACAATAACACATAAGAAATATCATATCTGAACAAAAACCCTAAAATAGGAACATAAAAACGTAAAATGAAACAATAAAACAAACTCAAAAGTAGAAAATTGTATGTGGCAAACACAAAGGAACAGTGAAGCTGCAAAATAATGGAAAATAAGGAGATAATCGAGATCGGAAGCGATTGACAGAGAGGATTTTTGGCGGAGAGGAGAAACTGGGGAGAGAGAACAGGAACAAATAGCAGTAAAAATGAAAATTAAATGAAAATGAAAAAGGGGAAGGGTTATATATAGCGCGTGATTTGCAATATCCAGAAAACTGTAACTTAATCTCTAACTTTCTACAATTCTAATGAAACTCCGTCGTTCCTTTTGGCATAGAGGAGAAAGTGGGGAGAGAGAACGGAAACAAAAAGCGGTAAAAATGAAAATTAAATGAAAATAAAAAAGGGGAAGGGTTATATATAGCGCGTGATTTGTAACATCCAAAAAACTGTTACTTAATCTCTAACTTTATACAATTCTAATGAAACTCCGTCGTTCCTTTTGGCATAGAGGAGAAAGTGGGGAGAGAACGGAAACAAAAAGCGGTAAAAATGAAAATTAAATGAAAATGAAAAAAGGGGAAGGGTTATATATAGTGCGTGATTTGCAATATCCAGAAAACTGCTACTTAATCTCTAACTTTCTACAATTCTAATGAAACTACGTCGTTCCTTTTGGCAGAGAGGGGAAAGTGGGGAGAGAGAACGGAAACAAAAAGCGGTAAAAATGAAATGAAAATGAAAAAGGGGAAGGGTTATATATATAGCGTGTGATTTGCAATATCCAGAAAACTGCTAGTTAATCTCTAACTTTCTACAATTCTAATGAAACTCTTTCGTTCCTTTTGGCAGAGAGGAGAAAGTAGGGAGAGAGAACGGAAACAAAAAGCGGTAAAAATGAAAATTAAATGAAAATGAAAAAGGGGAAGGGTTATATATAGCGCGTGATTTGTAATATCCAGAAAACTGTTACTTAATCTCTAACTTTATACAATTCTAATGAAACTCCGTCGTTCCTTTTGGCAAAGAGGAGAAAGTGGGGAGAGAGAACGGAAACAAAAAGCGGTAAAAATGAAAATTAAATGAAAATGAAAAAAGGGAAGGGTTATACATAGCGCGTGATTTGCAGTATCCATAAAACTGCTACTTAATCTCTAACTTTCTACAATTCTAATGAAACTCCATCGTTCCTTTTGGCAGAGATGAGAAAGTGGGGAGAGAGAACGGAAACAAAAAGCGGAAAAAATGAAAATTAAATGAAAATGAAAAAGGGGAATGGTTATATATATAGCGCGTGATTTGCAATATCCAGAAAAATGCTACTTAATCTCTAACTTTCTACAATTCTAATGATACTCTGTCGATTCAGACTTTGTTATAGGTAGTACTTAATTTTTAAAAAATGGTTACTCACAATATAATTTTCTAGGATTCGCCTGCTTCTAGCCCTCTAAATTGAGTTCGAGCTCTTGTAGAAAAAATGGTTCAATTGGTTTTAGGAGCCAATCAAACCACTAAAACTTGTGATTTACAGTTTGACACAAATGCACTCTACGTTAAATATCAGGTCCTAAAGTGTGTGTTACTGAAACCCGCCAAAATTCAAAAGAACTGTTAAGAGCCGTCGTCTGTTAACTGATGAAGCACTTGTGGAAACGCCATTACACCTCTTTTAACCAGCTTCGCAAATCTTCCTCAATTTCCGACAACATTGATCTCCTCAACTCCACACACGCCAACAGAACCCCTATCCTCTACGCATCCCTTCTACAAACATGCACCAGAGAACGAGCATTCGCGCAGGGGCTCCAATTTCAAGCCCACGTCATCAAGTCAGGCCTCGAAGGCGATCGTTTTGTCGGCAACAGTTTGCTTGCCCTGTATTTCAAGCTATGCCCGAATTTTAAAGACACCCGGAAGGTGTTCGACGGAATGCTCCACAGGGATGTTGTGTCGTGGAGCTCGATGATCTCCGGGTATATCCGGGCGGGGAAGCCCGAGCTGTCCATCCACTTGTATGTGGAAATGGTGGGCAGTGGGATGGACCCCAATGCCTACACTCTATCTGCTGTTACCAAGGCCTGTTCCGAGCTTGGAGAGTTGAGACTAGGGAAATGCTTTCATGGGGTTGTGATCAAATGTAACTTTGAGACTAATTATGTTATTGCGAGCTCTCTCATTGATATGTACGGTAGGAGCTACGAGTCAGGGGATTCGCGGAAGCTCTTTGATGAGTTGCTTGAGCCTGATGCTATCTGTTGGACTGCGGTGATCTCTGCGTATACGAGGAATGACTTGTATGAGAAGGCTTTGGGATTTTTTTATTTGATGCATAGAGAGAGCGGGTGCTTTCCTGATGGATATACCTTTGGTAGTCTTTTGACTGCTTTGGGGAATTTGGGGTGGTTGAGGCACTGTAAGCAAGTTCATACTAAGGTTATTACTGGCGGATTTTCTGGGAATTTGTATATTGAGAGTAGCTTGGTTGATATGTATGCAAAATGTGGATTGCCTGATGAATCTCAGCATGTGTTTGATAGAATGGTGGAGAAGAATGCAGTTTCATGGTGTGCTTTGCTTGGAGGTTATTGCCAGAAGGGTGACTATGATACGGTAGTTCAGATTTTCAGGAAGATGGATGAAGTTGATCTTTATAGCTTTGGAACTATTCTCCGTGCCTGTGCAGGTTTGGCAGCCGTGAGGCCGGGAAAGGAGATTCATTGCCAGTACTTGAGGAAGGGTGGTTGGAGAGATGTTATTGTGGAATCGGCTTTAGTTGATCTCTATGCAAAATGTGGATGCATTGACTTTGCCTACAGGATTTTTGTACAGATGTCAGTTAGAAATTTGATAACTTGGAACTCAATGATTTCTGGATTTGCTCAGAATGGGAGGGGAGAAGAAGCTGTTAAAATCTTTGATGAGATGATCAAAGTTGGGGTCCGACCTGATAACATTAGCTTTGTAAGTGTTCTTTTTGCATGTAGTCACAGCGGGTTGGTGGATCAAGGTCGACAGTATTTTGTATCAATGACTGGTGATTATGGGATCAAAGCTGAAATCTCACATTACAGTTGCATGGTGGATCTTCTAGGCAGGGCATGTCAGATTGAAGAAGCTGAGAACTTAATTAGCCGTTCAGAATTTTGTGATGATTCGTCTCTGTGGACCGCTCTTCTTGGTGCTTGCACAACTGGCACAAATCCTACTGTTGCCGAACGTGTTGCCAAGAAAGTGATGAAATTGAAACCTGAGTACCATTTAAGTTATGTTCTTCTAGCAAATGTGTACCGAGAGGTCGGGCGTTGGAATGATGCTCTGGAGATAAGGAGGCAAATGCAGGATAAAAAAGTTATGAAGATGCCTGGTTCGAGCTGGGTTGAAACATATACTGGCAGTGGCCTTGTGCCAAATGAGATTTCTTCTGGATTGCTAGAATTGGGAAGCGTTAATCAGAGATGAAGAGGTTCTGTTCTACTTCTGGAATATTTAATTTGTATCATGAACTGTGCATGGTTATTCTCAATTTTCATTGAGATGAAACTTTAGAGCTACATCAGGGGTTTTCTTGGGTTTAATTTCTCCTAAATATCCAGTGGCAAGAAGTAAATGGTGTAAACGGTAGATCAAGTGCTAGTTACCTAACAAATGATCTACATTTAATAGAACTGTAGAAATCCCATGACCTGGAAGCAGAATTCTTATGAAACTGGTATTGTGGGATTAAGCTACACAATGCAGCTCAAGAACTCCAAATTTGCTCATAAGATGTTAGTGGTAAAAAGCTAATAAGACATGAGAGATTTTGCCTCCAGTTTTGAAGTCTTTAGAAAGGGAACACTGACATTGAGGAATTTTTGAATTGATTGTTTGGAAGCTTTCTGTTAGTCGTAAAGAGAAGCGTAGTTGGGAAAATGTCAGGTTTAAAGGTATATGATTTAATGAAATCACAGAAAGATTATGTTCCTTGTGTGATTCAGTACAATGTAGTGCGTAGAGAAAGGCTAAACGTGGGATGAGTTGAGGCTTTGTTTGATTGATATAGTTAAGAATGGCATTGGTGTTCATGGGAAATCAGGGCCTGTAGAAGAGTCGTTTTTGTTGATTAAGCATAAGACATTTCAGGCGAGTTTTATCGGATGAGGTCACCATGAACATTAGGGTTTTGAAGGGCGAAGGGATATTATACAGAGCATCAAAGTTTTATATGAACTGGAGTGCTGGAAGTATTGAATTGGATTTTGGATTCATTAGAAGCTGTGGAAGTTGAGAGATTTTTCAAACATTGTCTATTGATGAAACTTTTAAGAGATGGGAAGATGCCTTTGGTACTACATCTATCCATCATTGATGAAGGTACTTTGTAACACAAGAAGCTTCATCACGGGCATGGGCTACGCTCAGCTGGTCACCACTGGCCTTGACATTTAATTCCGGCAATTTATTTAGAGGTGTTGCCTCTGTCTGTGGTTTTGGATAGGTATAAGAGAACTTGTTTCTTGTTTTTTCATGTTAAGTGATCATATATTTTCCAATGTTGGGTTTTATTTTCTCCTCTTGATATAGTTATCTCATTGCTTTATTTCACACCGGCAGTGCAAATTGTTGCCGACAGAGCCGAAAGCCAAGGCCTCATTTGAGCTATGCCATGTCGGTTAGGACATGTTCCCTTTTCTGTTATTTCATCATTAAATAAAACTGGTAGTTTGTCAGATACTAGTTTACTGCCTAAGCCTCATTTATGTTCTTCTTGTGAGATGGCTAAAGACAATCGTCTTTCTTTTTAATGATGATTTAAAACGCGGACCACGCATATTTTATTTAGTTAATTGTGACCTCTGGGGACCCTCACCTGTTGTCTCTCGTGTCAGATACCTTTATTATGTCATTTTTATTGATGATCACTCTCGATTTACTTGGTTATATCATCTGCGACGTAATTCTGGTTTTGTGGAGGTTTATATGCAATTTGAATCTTTTGTTGAAAACCAGTTTTCTACCACCATTAAATTTTTTCAGAGTGATGGTGGAACTGAGTTTGTGAATCATCCCATGCGAACACATTTTGCATCTAAGTGCATTCATCATCAGCTTTCATGTCCTTACACTCTAAAGCAAAATGGTCGCGCAAAGAGGAAGTATCGTCATATTACAGAGACTGGTTTATCGATGCTTTATCATTCCGGCCTTCACCATTCATTTTGGTATGATGTCTTTCCATATCAGTCTACATCATTAATAGACTGTCCACTCCGGTTTTATCTGGTCAGTTTCCTCTCTCCATTATTTTTTGTACTGCTCCAGACTACGTCAATTTTCATCCCTTTGATTGCCATGTTTTCCCTTACTTGAGGCTATCTGATGCTTTATCAGTATCTACACTTTTTGTGCCAGGTTCTCAGCTGCACAGTTCTTCTAGTCCTCCATTCCAGAATCCGACTCTGTATCGTTCATTGGTTGGGGCTCTTCAGTACTTGAGTCCAGACCTGGCCTTCTCGGTCAACACAGTCAGTCAGTATTTTCAGCACTCTAGAGATGATCATTTTGAGGCAGTTACGCGGATTCCATGTTATGCTCGAGGTACTCTTCATTTCGGTCTTACATTTCGTTCTGCTAGTTCTTCTGAGGTATTGGGGTATTCTGATGCTGACTGTGCTCACTGTCTAGAGACTCGTCGATCTACTTATGGATATGCTGTCTTTCTTGGTGGGAATCTTGTTTCCTGGAGTGCCAAGAAAC